>JAZBGW010000569.1:8804-23573 GCA_037464815.1 Mylabris variabilis | reverse complement strand
GTAGATGCAATCGAGCTTTCCCATATCAATGACTCACCCTGTTGTTTTTTTAAGTGGTTAATTCTTATGAAACACCTAGTAGCCGGCGAGCGATTCGAAAAATATTTCAAAGATCTTTGAAATATTTTTCGAATCGATCTGTATAAAGGGGGCCTGGAGACCGTTTTAGCAAAATTAGAACCTTGTAGCTTGTTTAGAAATTGTTCAAAAAACGATCGTTTTGGACAATGTCGCAACTTTCAAAAACTAGCAAAGCACGCAAAAAGAATGCCTCGAGACCCCCCCCCGAGTGATTTTTTTCTTTTTCCTCCATTCGCATTCTAGAGAGAACGCGAAACATTTCCACAATAAAATGGAGGAAAACGAAAAAAATTAATGTTGGGAGAATTCTCGAGTCATTTTAAGTTGTTTAACGTTTTTGAAAATTGCGACATCGCCAGAAATGAGCGTTTTTTGACCGACTTCCAAATGAGCTACGAAGTTCTAATTTTGCTAAAATGTTCTCGAGACACTCTCCTATAAATCATTGAAATATTTTTTCGTTTCGCTCACCAAATAATGAGAGATGCCATATTAACTACTAAAGGTTTCTTTTTGTGTGTGGTCTATGTTCATTTTACCTATACTACAGTGTGTCACAAGACAAATAAATAAAGATTTGCATTTATGATAAGTTATCAGTGATAACCAATAACCAATACAACATTAATAATTATTTCATTATGTTCTTGATAAGGTTTTATTATTGCATACTTTTCACTTGTGTTAGAAAAGTAATAAATCAAAAATTTCCCACAAAAAAATTGCTTATATCACCTTGAAAATAATTAGAAGGTGACTTCAATTATGGAAGATAGAACAATTATTATATCTATTACCGTATAATTACAGCACGTATTTCTAATTTACGTCTCATACAATTGTTGGTTTTTGATTTTCTTTTGCTTTATTATAAATAATTATTTATAGTTATTTATTTTTAAAAAGTAAATATTCAACCTAAATTATAAAATAAAAGGTTTGATTGTGGCCAATTACGGTTACTTTCTTGGAACAAACCTTATAATGATTATCAATTTGCAGAAGCGCCACCTGTTAGTAATTTAAATAAGTACATCAATTTTGAAGCACTTATACATCAGCATACAAAATTTTAAACACGAAAATACTAACCAATGTTATTGTTTTATAAATAAATTGGTAAAATTAATGAATTTTGCTATTCTTCAATATAATAAATTGAATAAAAAAATTATGGAGCTCTATAATAGCACCACAAGATGGCGCTAAATTGACAACTGAAATACGCCTACTTACACACAAATTAAAAACAATACACACTGCTAAAACACGCCCATTTATAATTAACTGTTTTAATTATAAATGAAATTCAGTTAAAATAAAAACCAAATTTTAAATAATATGGAATTTATTATTAAAATTACGTGCCTTACAACTGTAGCCTTAATAGTTTTGTTTATCCATCAAGGTAACTTGATTTCTGTTCGTATTTGTTATTAGTGTTCTAACCTATATTTTTGTATTGTTTGTATTTTTTAAATGGAAAATAAATACAGGTGAAGCTATAAAATGTTGGGAATGTCGTTCAGACGCCGATCCAAAATGTGCTGATCCGTTTGATAATGCCACATTCGCTATCACCGATTGTAAACACAGTCATCTCGATTGGTTGCCCGATGTTAAGGCAACAATGTGCCGGAAAATTCGTCAAAAATGTAAATCTCTACACATACACACTTACAATTAATTTATTCCTGTTAAATTTGTAATAAAATCCGAATTATAGTCCATGGTGTTTGGAAGTATATCAGAGGTTGTGCATTCCTTGGCGAACCCGGTATAGAAGGAGATGAACGTTTCTGTTTAATGCGTACTGGAACTTACAACATCTTCATGGAGTATTGCACGTGTAACACAAAAGACGGTTGTAATCAAGCCACAAAAATAACAAAAATCTCAACAATACTATTGATAATTACTTTGATCTTACCGGTAGTTTTGAGTACGATCAGATAATTTTTTCGATTCGAATTTCACCGATAAACACGTATTTGTTTTGAAATTTAACGAAATTAATTAATTAATAGCATAAATAACGCTGATTGTTTACGCTATTTGGACACGTTCAAAGAAACCGCGACATTTTGTATAAAAAAATTCATTTGTTTTATCATTTTTTTATAATGGCAGCCGACTTGATTTTGTTTTCAAACAATCACAAATCAGGTCCGCCAACTTAAGTGTTCAATCCGTCCGTGTTTTAATTACTTTTTTTATACATATAAACAAATTTTATTTTATAATAAATGTTTTATTTATAAAAAATAGATTAGTGGATTGTTTTTTGTATAAATATTACAATTTTTTATTGGGTTATAAATATGTTTGAGTAGAGCTACACTTAGATGGGCCGGGCCGTACAGAAAATGGCGTCGATTTTGAATTTAATCAGTAACGCAATTGTGCGTATCGTGATTCATTAAAACAATTAATAACGATGATACGATAATAAAATTCTTATCATTTATTAAATTGACTATTCTAGATAACTTTAGTTTCGTTGATAAACTCGCAACTGACATATAGCTACTGTAAAATGTCTAATTATCCTGAAATACCGTTAATTTTATTACGTGATTTATTGTGTAGACATTGTAAGAAATTCATCAGCTGTGGTCCTATCCATACAGTGCCCGATGGCAGTACATTGTGTGGTCGTTGTTATATTTTAGCACACACAAATTATCGCAATTATGCATACGAAACGATAGCAAAATGTTTCGTTTATCCATGTTGTTATTGGTCGAAATACTGTTCAAAAATATTGTATTGGAATGAAAGTTTAGAGCATGAACGTAATTGTGTTTATAATACAACTCTACGTTTATGTTGTACACATCCGACAATATTATTTCGATCCGAACGGAAAATTCCAGATAGTACAGGTAGATTTTTTCGATTAAATTCTATTGACAAGGCAACACACCCAGGTGTCCCTCTTCGATTTGGTTGATCCTGATATATATAGACTGTCTACTCTAAATATGGTCGATACTGTTAAACTCTTATTAGTTGACGAGTGATTCGAAAAATATTATGAAGATTTGTAGAGTAGTATCTGAAGACTATTTTAGCAAAATTAGAACCTCGTAGCTCATTTGGAAATTGGTCAAAAACTTGCTACACACTTAAAATGTAAATTTTGTCGTAGCAGCTAAATACATACAACATAAAAGTTGTATTTATCTATTACAAGAAAATTTGCACAAATGCAGGGGCGACTCGTGCATAAGTACAGCAGAACTGCAACATCCTCTGTTATGATTAGTTTTTGCTTTCTTTTCCGTCTTTTTATCTATCTAGACTGCCCTTGTTTCTCCCCCTCTTTATGGTCTTAATTTCATTCTCTCCTATTTTCCTACTCTTTTTCTTCTCTGTTTCTTTTTTCTTCTTCTCCTGCTTTGTTTTTTCCCAGGTTTTCTTTTTTTCTCTCCCCGTTTTGCCTTCTTTTTGTATTGTCTTCTTTTCTTTCTTCTCTACTACCGTTCTTTCTTTTACGTCTTTCTATACTGCCTTTCTTTCTTTATTTTTATCTCTGTCTTCCTCCTTTTCTTGGCTTTTTACTTCTCTCTCTTTTATCTTGCTTTATTTCATATACTTCTATCTATCTTTTGTCTTTCTTTTTCTGAGTTTCTATCCATCTCTATCTTTGAAAAAGAATAAAGAAAGGCATTATTTTATTTCGCCTCTTTCTCTCTCTCTCACACACACACACTCCCCAGTCTTTCTATTTTTCTCCTGTTTTCGTTCTTCCCTTATCACTTGCCTTCCTTTTATTTATTTTTTAATATTCTCTTATTTCTTTCTTTCCTCTCTGCCATCGTTTTTTCTTCTTCCTTATCTATCTTTCTATACCATTGTCTTTCTTTTCTATCTTTCTGCCTTCCTCCCTGTTTTTACGTCTTTTCTTTCTTTTATGTCTTTTTATACTCCTTTCAGTCTTAATGTTCTCTTATCACTCTTTTTTTCTTCCATGTTTTCCTCATTTTCTTGTCCATTTATTTCTCTCTCTCCTATCTTGCGTTATTTGCTATCCCTCTATCTTTAGTCTTTCTTTCGTTGTTTCTTTCCTTCTTTCCTGTCTTTCTACTCATCTCTCCCTTTAAAAAAGAATAAAGTTAGACATTTACTTTATTTTTTTCTTTTCTGTTTTGTGTCATCCTTTCTTACTTTATTTACGCCTCTCTCTCTTTTATCCTTTCTCCTCTTTCTATTTTTCTCTCTACCTCGCCTTCCTTTTATTATTTTTCCCCTATCTTCTTATTTCTTTCTTTCCTCTGTCATCGTTTTTTCGTCTTCCTTATCTATCATTCTATATAATTTTTCTTTCTGTCCTATCTTTCTGCCTTTCTCTCCTGTTTTACGTTCTTTGTTTCTTTCATGTCTTTCTATATTCCTTTCCTTCTTTATTTTCTCCCATAACTCTTTCTTTATTCTTCCCTCCTGTTTTTCTGCTTTCCTTGTCTTTTTATTTCTCTTTATTCTATCACGCTTTCTTTCCTATCCTCCTATCTATCTTCTGTTTATCTTTCGTTGTTTCTTTCCCTCCTTTCTGTCTTTCTATTCATCTGTACCTTTGAAAAAGAATAAAATAGAGCATTACTTTATTCCTTTTCTACGTCTTTCTTTGTTTTCTGTTTTCTGCTATACTTCCGTATCTTCTCTCTCTCTTTCCCTTTCTTTCTCGTCTTTCTTCGTTTCCCTCCTGTTTTCGTTCTTTTTTTCTCTTTCGCCTTGCTTTTGTTTTGTTGTCTTCTTAACTTCTTATTTTTTTCCTCTCTGCCATGGTTTATTCCTTCTTCCTTGTCTAGATTTCTATATAATATTCTTTCTTCCCTGTCTTTCTGCCTTTGTCCCCTATTTTAAGTTCTTTGTTTCTTCCATGTCTTTTTATGCTCCTTTCCTTCTGTATTTTCCCCCATCACTCTTTCTTTAGTTTTCCTCCTTTCCTTGTCTTTTTATTTCTCTTTATTCTACCATGCTTTCTTTCCTATCTTTAAATCTATCTTTTCTTTTTCTTTCGTTGTTTCTTTTCTTCTTTTATATCTTTCTATCCATCTCTATCTTTCAAAAAGAATAAAGTAAGGCATTATTTTATTCCTTTTCTACATCTTTATTTCTTTCTTTTCTGTTTTCTGTTATACTTCCTTATCATGTTTTCATCTATCTCTCTATCTTTCTTTCTTTCTCGTCTTTCTACTTTTCTCTCCTGTTTTCGTTCTTACTTTCTCTCTCGCCTTCCTTTTGTTATTTTCTCTCCTATCTTCTTATTTCTTTCTTTCCTCTATACCATCGTTTCTTCTTCTTCTTTATTTATCTTTCTATACCATTTTCTTTCTTTCTTTTACCCTATATCTTTTTGTTTATTTCCCCTTATCTCTCTCTTGATGGTCTTCTAGACACTTGTCTTTTTGGGAGCAGCATCCCCATTAATTTAACTCACGAGCCGCCACTGCACAGATGGATAAAAAGCCAACCATTTACCTACTATTTTAATCCTAGTGGTTTAACATTCAATGTAACACTAACCGGCTTAAATTTACAGTTTAGGCCATAAAATTGCAAATATCTTGGTCCAAGTACAGAGTGTACCACAGTATTTCCTTTCGCAGTTACTTTATTTTGGTTACATAGTAGTTTGGTTCAGCCACTTGAAAAATACATTAGCAAATGTCAATTGTGACCATGTTACCAAAGGCACAGCCAACTGCGAGAGGAAATACACTCGGTATATGTTAGTATTAACAAAATCAGAGAGGGACACCTGGGAATATTTCCTTGTAAGTTTGTTTGACAAGATAAATCAATTGTTGTAGTGAGAATTGTTGACATTCTACGTGAAGATGTTCTTTTGGACCAGTTGAAATGTGTAAATTGCGATTGTTATCTATCGTGCGATCCTGTTTATATTTGCAACGACGGTAAAAATATCTGCCATCGTTGTATAATCTCAAACGGCATACCGCCATACTGTATTAGAAATCTACCATATGAACGTTTGGCGAGTTTGTTGATATTTCCATGCAGTTACCGTCACCGCGGCTGTCCGATACGTTTGCGTTACGGCCGTGATTTGTGGCAACACGAAACCGAATGTTCGTACGGACAAATCAACAAGAAACCACCGTCGATGGTGAAACGGTCGAGCTCCAGCCGGAATGGTGGTAAGGAACGCGGTGTTATCCAGACGCATTCCGGACATGTTTACGGTACGATAACACCGTACACGGCGCTATTCGCACCGCCACCAAGACCACACCACCAACACGATTCGGATACGCAAAGCTTACAATCGAGTGTTATTAATAATGAAGAAGTTTTGAACGAAACGAGATCGTCGAGGAATAGTTTCAATCTCCATCTCTACCATTATCCGGCTTTCTATATGGAGGAGCACAATAGGGCAGTACAGCGAATGGACAGTTTAAATCGGGAGGTTTTCGACGAATTAAAAGCCAGGCAAATTCAACGACAAAATGAGAGTATTTACAACTCTAATAATCTATAAATTTGTACAAAATACATAAAAAAATCGAGATAAAGAGATAACCATTAGTTTCTTAAAACAACTACACATAGTAGCCCTAAAATGGACGGAATATTATTAAAACTCTTTAAATTAAAACAATACTGTAACGATTAGAATTAAATAAAATAGATAAAGTGTTGGTTTTAGATTAATTGTTGAATTGCATTCGTCTTCAGAACAATAACATTGCTCCCAATACACGCCATTCTCATAAACGCCCCAATTACAAACCCCGGTGACGCCGGTTTCAGCAACTGAAGCACACCGTCTTATCACTTGCCGCCAACGACCATCCCCTAAAAATCGATCAAATTCATCAACAATTCTAAGTAATAATTATTGGAATCGTACAAATAAACCCTCTAGGGCTCTGTTGGATGACTTTCATACAAAACGAACCGGGCATATGACTATCTGAACTACTACATTCAACAGCTATATGTCGGCTCTTATCGAATCGTTTATAAGCACCACAATTATCCTGACCTTTTGGATCCTGTTCTGAACTGCATTGAAAACAACGGATAGCTGCACCTGTGAAATTATTAAAAAAAAAATCGTCAAGGACCACACCCATTTTTCAGGTTAGAATTCCAATAATTCAAACGAATATTACTCATCAATTATACTATGACTATTGTTGAAACATTTGAATGAATAATTGGAATATAACCTCAATTATTATAAATGATGATAATGGACAAAATTTAACAAACCTGTTAGTATAAGTGATGTAAAAATGATTGTAATTATGAAAAAATGTAATTTCGACATTTTTTTTCGATAAAAAAGGCACTAATTGTTGAAAAATTACGTTAATTATTTACATTACCAACTGTTTTGTTGACGATTCACAGCGCCACCTATTCACATATCGATGTGTCTTAGTTTTTATAAATAAAGCGGGCCGTATACTATCCGATAAGACGTCTTCTAACAACAATGTTGATCGATGATCGATGGTTCTTAACTCGCTGGTTTTTGTAGAAAAGTTGAATATGCGGTGAAAATAATTTATTAATTTTAATTTGAGACAATTATTTTGCCAATTTTCAGCATTTCCCCCTGAATTATTTCAAGACGATGTATTCATATTGAAGGAAAATTTGCACCTCATTTCTACCGGATTAATAAATCATCAGAAATGTAAAGCTCGCGCAGGTTACAGCGCATCATCTCCATTTTTTTATAAATATTATCATTATCATTGTAGATAAGGATTATCTGCCAAGAAATGAGGTTTATAAGTTCATTAATTGACGTAAATTGTTTATAAATACATTTATTTCAATATATTTTTCTGTTATTTATACAAATATATAGTACATTCTCCGTTAAAAGAAACATAACAACAAATTGAAATAATTTAGGGAATTTTTCTCGTCATTTCCTCTTTTCTAAATTTAACAAAATCTAATCGAATTCAGGTGCTAATTGTGGGCCTATTTTAAAAAAAATTAACAACTTTTAGAATTCTTTTTCATAAATATCTGTACAACAACACTACAACAATAGCAACAATCATGATAACAACATTGATAACATTAATCTATTTCAAACATCACAACATTACAATTATTCCTATTATAAGTCGTAATTCATCCACTAATTGATTAGATAGGTAATTAACCTGAATTTTGATTAGATTTTGTTAGATTTTTTCGGAAAAATTCCAAATACTATTTCTACAACGATAAAAATTTATTTGTATTGTCGTCCACCGACTATACACAGGGCATACTACGATAATTAACCCCGTAGTGGCAATGGATTTGAGCACGTAGGTCCATAGCTTGTTTCGGCCGGTATGGTAGCCAACTGTAATTGTATGAACCAAATGGCTGCATACATATCGAAATCCATGGCCAACTTTGGAGTGAAATAGCATTGTACACCTGTTATTTGCCATTTATCACAAAGAAAATTGAAATGTTTCACTTGTCTAATCTCTGATTGGTTAACATTTAAAAAGACACCCCGTTTAATTAACATTAATTCAATACATTAATGAGTTATAGACGTACAGAAATTTGGGTGGTAGTGTGGTAGAACTTAATTTTTTTAGGGGAAGTTGCGATAAGATCTAATAATAGTTAATAGTTTGTACTAGTTTGCCCATTATTATTACTATTATTATAGACTCTCGATAAGCATCCCTAAAATCAGTCGTTCTTGCATAATTCCATTTTGAATTATAAAGATTTGAGCCATTCAAATTGACAACCAATCATATAAAGGTGTGTCTACACGTTGAGTTTTGTATCCGAAATCTACAATTCTTCTGGTTGTTTACTACCCGACAGGCAACCTTGTCGCGCCAATGGACTGTGGATCATTGTTGGGGCATTTATTGTAAAATAACCACCAGGTTTCGGTTTTATATGACGATTATTCATTTCCATATATACGATTTTCATGAATTCAATTTGTGCTGCCAATTTCTGGATTTCCTCCTTTAATTCTTCGTTCTCTTGATAGAGATCGGGTGCCTCTTCCGGTACTAAACCGATACCGTTTAAGGAGAACGAAGCGGTAACGCCACGTGAACGGGCACGGTTGTCCCATTGGTCGCCTTGGCCGCGCAACACACGAATTATCTACAAGTATTATCAATATTTAGAACAAGACCTATTTGATCAATCAGCTTAACGCTGTTTTACAGGCTGTACAAGCGGCTTAAGGGTATTGTCAAATACATAGAGTCCTTAAGCAACTTAAGGGTATTCTCAAATGATAGACTAAACCATAGTATAGAGAAATGTCGGGCCACATAACTAGAAAACTGTAAGAGATATTGAGTTCGGCGACACCTCAATCGATCAAAAATTTTAGTCTGCATGGGGGAACGCTCGATTTTTGGCGGAAAACCATTTAGATTTTCCAATAATCTGAAAATAATATGACTTTTGTTCTAAAAACATAGTATCAAATCGGGCCACATTACTTCTTGTATAATAAAAATAATTTAATTAAGTTTTCATAAATAAATAGAGGAAAGTCAACTGCATGCGGGGGTGCTAATCAAATTTTAATTTTCTTTTTCATTTATGAAACACCAGCTGGTTTTGGTTGCAATAAATTGACAATACCCTTAATTCAAAGTTTGAGTGCTAACTAAATACACAGCGCTGAGCTGATAAATTAAGCATGCTTTGGTTTAGAAAGTTAGTACTTTTGGTCCAAACACCAGGGCTACAGTGACACTGGTCGATAGTTGCGTCCGGATGAATCCTAGTAGATATTTGATATCCGGTCCGGCTTTTGGGAAAATAAATAAACTGGAATCAATGAATTTGATGATAATGGCACAAAATAAAACAATAATCAAGCAACTTACTGGAAGGCAATCATCATTATATTGACTATAGCGATATTATAAATAGCGTAACTAATCAGTCTGGCCTCATTGAATAGAGATTCAGCATTTCGAACATTGTAACAGACACGAACACCCCAGGCTAAGAATAGAACTTCACCTAAAAGAAGCAAGAAAAAAGAACACCAATTGTTGTTGCGCAACTTTTTCGTTGCTTAGTAAATTTGTTACCAATAGCTAAACTATGATCCCACCAATTATAAACGCATTGTTTAAACCTTAAACCTTCATTATCGACAATCTCTTCAGCTGTCGGTGTATCCGATAATGTCCACGTACTTAAATAGATCAGCATTACTAACAATATTGGCACCATCCATTGTAATAATTGTTTATCGGTTAGTTTTAATTTATGAGCAGATTTGACACGATAAGTCAATGAAACACGCCATGTTTTCATTAACAATGCAGTATAAGTGATACAGAAGCCTAAATGGCGTGACCATTTTGTTGCGATACAGGAATACGTATCCAAAACGGGGAAAATTGCTGCCATCTATGAACATAAACAAGAACAAATAATGATGGGTTTTAACCAGTGGCGGCTCGTAACTTGAATCGATTGGGGTTCTGCACTTACGCAGATACATGCGAAGAACGTGATCAAGAAACAAATAAAGACAGACGACAGAAGAGAATGAAAGAAAAAGGTTAGAAGAGAAAGAAAAACATGAAAGAAAGAAAAAACAAGAGTGGCAAGACAGAGACAGAAAGGCAGAAGAAAAAGAAATAAAGAAAGAAAGAGAGAGAGGTAAAACAAGAGGAAAGATAGAAGAGAAAACAAGAAAAAAGGCAGAGGAGAACCGAAAAATGACAGAAAAGAAATAAAGTAATATATGAATGAAAAAAAAACGGGAGGTCAAGGGAAAAGGAAATACAAGAGAAAATGAAAAAGAAAATTATTAGAGACAAAAAGAAATAAAGGTTGGAGAAAAAGAAGAAAGCCAGAGCCGAAAGAAATACGGCAAAAGAAAGACAAGAAAGTTGATGAAAGATAGGAGAGGAAGACAGAAAAAAGGCACGAGATTAGAGAAAAAAGGACAAAAAAGAAGTAAATGAATGGAAAAAAGAGAAAAAATGATAGAAGGTAGAGAAATACAGGAGCAAAAGAAAAAGACAAACAGAAGAAATAAAAAGAAAAAAGATGAGAGAAAAAGAATAAAAAATGGCAAGAAGGACAGAGGCAAAAGAAATACAGCAAGGAGAGTCGGGAAAAAAGACAGGAGAAAAAATGGAAGAAAGTAAAAAGGCACAAGAAGAAAAATGACAGAATGAAAGAAATGGGGAAAAAAGAACGAAAAAGAAAAAATATAAGACAGGAGAGAAGAGAGAAACAAATACAGGAGAAAAAGAGAAAAACAAAATAAAAAAAGAGAAGACAAAGAAAGGAATACAAGAGGAAAGGAGAAAGGAAAACAAAAGAGATAAAAAGAAAAAAAGTTGGGGGAAAAGAAGAAAAATAAAGCCGAAAGAAACGCAGCAAAGAGAGTCAGAAAAAGAAAAACAGAAGAAAAAGAATGAAAGAAGATAGAAAAATTTACAAGATTAGAAAAAAAATGATAGAAAGAAAAGAGAAATATATCAATGAAAAAAAAATGGCAGAATATAAAGAAACAATGAAGGAAAAGAAAAACAGAAGAAACATAAAGAAAGAAAGTGGGTGAAAAAGAAGAAAAACGGCAAGAAGGACAGGGTCAAAAGAAATACAGCAAAGAGAGTTGGAAAAAGAAAGACAAGAGACAAAATGAAAGTAAAATAGGAGAGAAATTAGGAAAAAAGCACGAGAAAAGGGAAGAAAAATTATAGAAAAGAAAGAAATGAGGAAAGATATAATTGAAAGAAAAAAGAATGTAAGGCAGGAGAGAAGAGAGAAACAAATACAGAAGGAAAAAGGGAAAAGAAAAAATAGGAAACAAAGAAAGAAATACAGGAGGAGAAGAAAAAGCAAAACAGGAGAGACAAAAAGAAAGAAAGGTGGGAAAAAAGAAGAAAAATGCCAAGAAGGACAGAGGTGAAAGAGAGTTGGAAAAGGAAAGACATTAGAAAAAATAGAAGAAAGATAGGAGAGGAAGAAAAAAAAGGCACGAGAAAAGAGAAGAAAAATGACAGAAAAGAAAGAAAGGAGGGAAGTTAAGAATGAAAAAAGACCGAATGTAATACAGGCGGAAAGAGCGAAACAGATACAGAAGAAAAAGAGGAAACGAAAACAACGAGGAGAAATACATGAGGAAAAGAAAAAAGAGAACAGGAGGTGTGAGAAAAAAAAGAAAGAATGACAGGAAAGATAGAGAGGAAAAAATACAGCAAAGAGAGTTAGAAAATGAAAGACAGAAAAAATAATGAAAAAAGAGAGAAAAAACGCACGAGATTAGAGAAAAAATGACAGAAAAGACGTAGAGAAATAAACGAATGAATAAAAGAGACAAAATGGCACGAAGTGAAGAAATACAAAAGGAAAAGTAAAAGGAAAACAGAAGATACATAAAGAAAGAAAGGTAGGAGAAAAAGAAGAGAAAATGGGAAGAAGGACAGAGACAAAAGAAATACAGCAACGAGAGTTGGAAAAAAAAGACAGGAGAAAAAATGAAAGAAAAACAGGAGAGAAATTAAGAAAAAAGCACGAGAAAAACAGAAGAAAAATGACAGAAAGGAAATATATGAGGAAAGATAGAAATGAAAGAAAAAAGAATGTAAGGCAGGAGAGAAGAGAGAAACAAATACAGAAGGAAAAAGAGAAAAGAAAAAAGAGGAGGCAAAGAAAGAAATACAGGAGGAGAAGGAAAAGCAAAACAGGAGAGACAAAAAAAAAGAATGGTGGGAGAAAAAGAAGGAAAATGCCAAGAACAGAGGCGAAAGAGTTTTGGAAAAAGAAATACTTGAGAAAAAAATGGAAGAAAGTTAGGAGAGGAAGAAAGACAGAGGCACGAGAAAAGACAAGAAAAATGATAGAAAAGAAAGAAATGAGGGAAGTTAAGAATGAAAAAAGAAAGAAAGTAATACAGGAGGAAAGAGCAAAACAGATATAGAAGAAAAAGAGAAAACGAAAAAAACGAGGAGAAATACAGGAGGAAAAGAAAGAAGAGAACAGGAGAGACAAAAAGAAAGAAAGGTGGGAGAAAAAGAAGAAAGAATGACAGGAAAGATAGAGCCGAAAGAAGTACAGCAAAGAGAGTTAGAAAAAGGAAGACAAAAGAAAAAGAATGAAAGAAAACAGAAAAAAGCAGAGAATCAAATGACAGAAAAAACGTAGAGAAATAAATGAATGAAAACAGAGAAAAAATGACGGAAGGTAAAGAAAAAGAAAAACAAAAGAAACAAAAAGAAAGAAAGGTGGGAGAAAAAAAAGAAAAAATGACAAGAAGAACAGAGGCGAAGTAAATACATCAAAGAGAGTTGAAAAAAGAGACAAGAGAAAACATAAAAGAAAGATAGGAGAGGAAAAAAAAGGTGCGAGAGGGGAGAAAAATGACAGAAAAAAAAATAAATGAGGAAAAAAAGAATGGCAAAATAAGATTAAAAAATAAAAGAATGTAAGGCAGGTGAGAAGAGAGGAACAAATACAGGAGCAAAAGAGAAAACGAAAGAAAAAAGAGGAGACAAAGAAAGAAATACAGGAGGAAAAGAAAAAGCAAAACAGGAGATGTAAAAAGAAAGAAAGGTGGGAGCAAAAGAAGAAAGAATGACAGGAAAGAAACTGCAGCAAAAAGAGTAAGAAAAAGAACGATAGAAAAAAATAACGAATTAAGACAGAAAAAGGGCACGAAATTAGAAAAAAAATGACAGAAGGGAAAGAAATGAGGAAAAAAGGAATGAAAAAAGAAAGAACGTTAGGCATGAGAAAAGAGAGAACCAAATACAGGAGAAAAAGAGAAAACGAAATAAAAGATGAGGCAAAGAAAGAAATACAGCAAAGAGAGTTGGAAAAAAGGACAGGAGAAAAAATAAAAGAAAGATAGAAGAGGAAGAAAGAACAAAGGCATGAGAAAAGAGAACAAAAACGATAGAATAGAAAGAAATAAGGAAAGATAGGGATGAAAAAAAGAAAGAATGTAAGGCAGGAAAGAAGAGCGAAACAAAGACAGGAGAAAACGAGGAAACAAAAGAAAAAAGAAGAGGCAAAAAAGAAATACAAGAAGAAGAAAAAAGGAGAACAGGAGAGACAAAAAGAAAGAAAGGTGGAAGACAAAGAAGAAAGAATAACAGAAAAGACAGAGAGGAAAGAAATTCAGCAAAGAGAGTTAAAAAATGAAAGACAGAAAAAAAAAGAATGAAATAAGACAGAAAAAAGGCACGAGATTAGAGCAAAAACAACAGAAAAGACATAAAGAAATAAATGAATGAAAAAGATGGCAGAAGGTAAAGAAATACAGGAGGAAAAGAAAAAGAACAGGAGAAGCAAAAAAAAGAAAGTTGGAAGAAAAAAAGAAAAATTGACAAGAAGGACAGAGGTGAAAGAGAGTTGGCAAAAGAAAGACAGGAGAAAAAATGGGAGAAAGATAGGAGAGGAAAAAAGAAAAAGGGCAGAAGAGGAGAGGAAAAAATGGCAGAAAAGGAAGAGATGAGGAAAAAGGAATGAGAAAAGAAATAATGTAAGACCGGAGAGAAGAGAGAAACAAATGCAGGAGAAAAAGAGAAAACGAAAGAAAAAAGAGAAGCCAAAGAAAGAAATACAAGAGGAAAAGAAAAAGGAAAACAGCAGATACATAGACAAAAAGAAAGAAAGAAAGAAAGAAAGAACAAAACAAAGAGAGAAGACGAATTACAGGAAAGAGAGAAACAATGC
>JAZBGW010000568.1:0-22862 GCA_037464815.1 Mylabris variabilis | reverse complement strand
ATCTTGTAATTTGAGAAGATTTATTAGCTTTTAGACTCACAATAAAAAAAAATTAATTTACATCCATCGATTTTCTAACACTTACAGGTTATTGATTCTAACTGTTTCCAATTAAACGAAACTTGTTCTCATCGAATTTGATTTATTTGAAATTGTAATTGTTAATGTTAAACAACTATTGAAATCTTTAAATATTTCGCAAAGCTTCTATTTGTTGCGTATTATTCAAAAAAATCCCACTAACTGATAAGTGATAGTGTCTTATCAATTTTCCGAGTACTATCTATTTCCAGGATTCATTTTTAACAAACTATTGTTGGAATTTCGCTTTTTCCTGCCTTTAGATGCAATTATAATTAATTAATTAATATTCCCGTCTAGTTCGTTTTAATGAACCCGACGAGCCCGTATAAATGGGCAAGTAGTTTTTCTTATTGGAAAGGTCAAGGCTGTTTAAACACGAATCAAGGTGAACTATTTAGATAACAATAAAAGTTTACTTTTTTTTCGTGTATTTTTCCCACCCTTCCATTTTAAAGTCATGATTGTTTGTCACAGAATTTGTCGTTGTTTCTAAATGGAGTGTCATTGGTCCTGCGACATTGTTATTAACAAGAGAATTTAAAATGTCGCACATTAGTTCTATCAGTTATTAGTTATTGTATTTTAATGGCGATTCCCTGTCCGATTAATGGATTTTCGATGAATTATTTAAAATAACCACAACAACAATAATAAGAAGAAGAAGCGCGATGGAAAAAACGAGCCAACGTCAAAAAATAATTTATAATCGGCTTAAAGATAATTACTATTGAGTTGTTTTTTTTTTTAAATAAATATCGAATAGTATTCTAAGTATATTGTGACAAAATTGTGACAATTTTACCTTGGTGATTTTTCAATGTTCTACTTCACAGATAATAAATTCAAGGTTTTTGATTCTATTGATTGAATACGGTCGATATTTTACTGTATGGGGGGAGATATTTAATTAAAAATTCTCAACAATCATAGCGATTATTATGCCATGCATGTATTGTGTCCATGGAAAACGGAGAGATTTACTTCAATAAAATAGTGACATAATTTGAGTTCTTGGCACTCTTTGCGAAGCATCAAATGAGAGACGACTAAAAGGTACAAATTCGTCTCTTTATCTAGAATTATTTGAAAATTTAAAAAGTTTGGCAAACTTCAAAGGACCAAGACGAATACTTTGGAACGTTGTCTAGTACAAGAGTGTTTTCCTGCAAATTTTCGGGAATGAATCGAAAAATTCAGAAATTTGCATATTTTGTATCTTGCCTAACTTGAGGTGCCAAATTCACCAAATAGGAGCTAAGCCCAAATAAAACTTGCAAAGGCCCGGCTTCTCTTCCACTACTTAGCCTTAGCAAGACCTTGGCTTAAATCGACCTAAGCGTGGATTTAGAGATATGTGGGTGTTAGCTCGATTAAGACTAAGCCAAGACTTTGGAAGAAGCAAACTTTGAATCAATAAAAAGAAGTTAAACTAAAGCCTAAAATCCGCACGTTTTCTAAATTTTATTCCAGAATAGGGTTCTTTTAACATTAGATCAGCTTTATTTTTGCTATATCTCTGGTATTTCTGTGACACAATTACTTAAAATACCTTGATTTGATAAAGTTAAAGTTAATTTGCAAAAACGATTGACCTTTTGGAGGCTATTATAAATATTCGACCCAACATCTTCTTGTTTTATTATTTTACAAAAAACCTCACTTTTATCGAAATCCAAAATTCTAAGCATAACAATGGTTTCAGAATGGTGAACAGATTGCTCACACTGTTCCCAAGTAAAGCTTACACGAATAAAATATGAGGGAAATCTTTTTGAGAATCACTTAAACTTGAATTCCCGTCCTCGTTCAAAATTTGGTTTATCTGCTCTAAAATTCAAGGGTGTTTTAATTTAAAATTGACTAACGAAACAAGAGAGGAATCTTTTTGGGAATCACTTAAACTGGAATTCCCGTCCTCGTTCAAAATTTAGTTTATCTGTCCCAAAAATTCAAGGGTGTTTCAGTTTAAAATAAGATAAGGTATTAAATTATCGAGATTCAAGTGCAAAAAATAATGAATTAATATAGGGTGGTTCACCTAAAACGAAAGTTATCATGGCAAATCGAGAAATATTTCAAGAATTTATAGGAGAGTCTCTAGACAACATTTCAGCAAAACTAGAACCTCGTAACTCATTTGGAAGTAGCTCAAAAAACGTTTGTTTCTGAAGATGTCACGATTTTCAAAAACGAACTAAACGTGCAAAATGACTTACAATTAGAATGACTCGAGGATACTCCCAACGTTGACTTTTTTTTCATTTTTCTTCATTTTATTCTGGAACAGGTCATTGTCCAAAACGAACTTTTTTGACTTAGTTCCAAATGAGCGACGAGGTTTCCAGGTATCACCTACAAATCGCTCGCCAAATAATGGTAGCTGCCATAAAAACTTTTCGTTTTAGGTGAATCACCCGATATAGGCAAAAATGACTCCTGCTTTAATTAATTTGATACTTTAAGCACAATAGTACATGCTTTTATTTTGGCAAAATTAAATTGTAAAAACCTTTAGGCAGCTATAGACGTTTAGCTCCTCATTTTTTTCCACTCGGATATATTTTGCCAGCTTACAAAAGGAAGCCTTGCAGTCTTACTTTTATCGAAATCAAAAACTCTAAGGATAACTTCTAAGGATTACAAGACTTTTTAGGCGTAATGTCAAAGACCTGTAAGAATTTTATAAAAAAGAGCCGAGGAATCAAGTTTTTTTTTAATATTCTCAAAAGTTTCATACATAAAACATGAAAATTGCTCATTTTACATCACTATACATGAAAAATGATACCTACACACGTGTACAAAATAGTCTGCGGGTGGCAGGATATCCAACCCAAAGATGCCCAAAGGCTAGGAAAAGCTCCAAACGGCCCTGATCTTAATAATCAAAAAAAAACTTGTTGACATTAATGCGAAAAGTAGTCAAATTTTTTGATTAGTTTCGCGGTTGATACGCGATCTTTGTCTGACCTGTTCAAAATGGTATATACTTACTATGCAACTATGGATGTTTCTAATGAGTCAGAGAAAGATGTCAATTACTTTTTAATCTGTTAGAGTCTAATGAAATTGAGCGGCTTTGTTCTAAATTTAGAATACCGACGATTAGTGATAATAATCGTGAATTGGGCATGATTTGCATCCAAGAGCTTTAAGAAAGCTCAAACCAGTTTTCAATCATCTATTATGTTTAGTTTTATCTTACTTTTTTCATATTTTCTAAACTAGTCTTTTTTTAAATGTTTTGCATATTGGGTGCAATAAAATCGTCGTCTTCAAAATATTTTTGTTTCAACTTTTTTCCCCCTCCCCTAGATTCTTAACAGGAGTTTTACGAAAATATTCTGTCATCATAAAGAAAAAAGAAAAAACCGGCGCCCAGTCGATAAATTATTGCCAATGATTAAAATTATTGCGAAGAGGGAATCAACAACCGATAGGGTCAATGAAGCCGTTTACGGAATTTATCTTCGTTTTTGACAACATGATCACGATGATCAATTTTAAATGGTACAGGGTCAAGTTCTCGGCTGCTCACACACACCTCTTCGTAGAAAACACAGATGACATTAAGAACAAAACGGAACATTTTGAAGAAATTCAAGTTCATGATCGCCATTGATTTAAATAAATTGTTAATTAATTTCGCACGGTTTTGTTTGATCTAGCGTTTTTTGCGTCGGTTCCCTCTACTATTGAGCATCAAATTTTTGTTTATTTATGGAAAAACACCGATCTAATTAGCGGCCTTTAAAACGGTGATAACAGTCGGATCGGCTATTAGCCACCATTCAAGTTCAAGGTGGTTCATTGGCATTCTGCAAAGACTCTTGAAGCTCCAGCAAAAAGAATCATTACAGAAATCAAGTACAATTGAATTTCAATTCAATAAGAAACGTAGATTTTTTGTGAGTTAATTGGATGAGTCGGTCTGATCGGAACCATCCAGACACCATCATCATCATCAACTGGCAGACAGGTACCTCCTCCTACTTTTCGCCTATAAGAATCTGTCTTTGGGAATTGAAACGCATTTGTAAGCCCGATTGGCGAACTGGATACACCTGCGTTTTGTTTTATCGCGTTTTGTTATAATTCTTGAATAATTCAACTCTTGCACGAAGACATGAACTTTTAAGGTAAGCCGCAATTAATCATTTAATTTAAACAAAATGTTTATGGCGAAATTTTATTGTGTTGCCTTATCTGTTATCATCGAATGTTTGATGACAGTTCTGTCTAGAGCTGTAGCTGCGTTTTGAATTTATAATTAACGACACAATTGATTTTTTTTTTTTTTTGTATATATTGGTCAGTGGCACTCACGTAAATCTCAGTGTCATTTCGAATTTGAAAAATACAAAAACTACAATTAATCCAATGATTCTTGTATAGGTTCTAAAAGTGGATAAAGTGAAGCAAATCGGGGTATGTACAACATGAAGCCGCACATATTTGTAAGTAAAATTTTTCAAATTTACATAATTTTCGGTAGAAAAATTCGGATAACTGTAAGGATTACGTGCAAATCACACAAAATCGAAAAAAATACCGTTCGATTGGTTTTTAACTTAAAAATAAAGTTGATTGATGGCAATAATTTGCCACAGGACACCTAACAAATCGTCCATCATTAACATGACTCGTATGATTCACTGATTTTAGGCCTGCTTTCTTCGTAATAAACACGAATAACAATCACAAAAAAGATTGTTTATGCTAATCTTTCTCCTGTTTGGCATGATAGATATTCAACTGAAAACAAGAAGTCCTACCGGTTCTCCCGTTTTTTTTTTCGAATATTTTTCAACAATCCATCGAACAAGTTTGATGTTTATCCGATTAGATATTATCATAACACAATTGGTTCTTTATAAAGGTCAAAATACTCTTAATAACAATAATAATAATAATAAATAAAATCAACCTTCTATACGAATAACACGAAAATTAATGAATAATTCAAGTGGTTTACACGATTCGATTTGAATAAACAATTGTTCAAATTTTATCATATTTTTATAGATATGTGCTGCTCTATTATTATTATTATTACTAACAACAATAACCGAAGAGAGTATAGTGAGACGAAAACGAACCACCCTCCACATACCTGATGTGAATGTACCGACATTTCGTCGGGATGCTATTGAAAGCATCCCAGAAATCGACACAATATCAAACCGGAGAGCTGGCTATACGAGCTATGATGAGGAGTTCGGTAGCAAATTTCTGCCACTTCGGCAAGCTGTTGAAAGCGTTCCCGATTCGTAAGTAGCCATACAAAGGTGGGAGTTCGTTTACGACTCCATTGCCCGGGAGCCCGGAAGGTATGCACAAGGTGAGGTGTGTTACAAAGAGTCTTAATGAACGTCTAGACGAAGTTATTCACGTCGTAAGCTCTTTTATTATTTGTCGATTAGAAAAATATTTCAAGGACTTATAGGAGGATCTCTGGGGATTATTTTAGCAAAATTAGAACTTCGTAGGTCATCGTTTTGGACAATGTCGTAATTCTCAAAAACGAGATAAACGATTAAGAATAACTCCAAGACCCTTCCAACAGTGATTTTTTTCGTTTTCCTCCATTGCTTTATAGACAAAATAAAGAAGGACGAAAAAATCAATATTGGAAGGATCCTCGAGTCATTCTTAGTCATTTTACGTGTGTAATAAATTTTCAAAAATCGCAACATCCCGACTAGAAATCGTTTCTGATTTACCTGCAGTACCACGAGAACCTTATAAGGTTCAAATAAGGTTTACCTTAATAGATAGCCTAATGAGTTCCATAGCTGGATAGAATCAGGATAACCTTATTGTTTTCGTGGTAACCTTACGAAATAGCTCATTCTTTTGTATTAGGTCATCCTGTTCAGGTCAAACTGAGATAGCTCTCAGGATAAAATTATACAATGAGGAGTTGTTTCCAATGAGACCATCCTGACAAGGTTAGGATGAGGTGACTCTGGATAGCCTCATGCAATAATTAAGTTTGTACCTAGCGCCTCATCCCAACTATATGTCACTTACTGATACCAGTAACTAGGCCTTCAACTAGATGGCATCACTTGTTACAGTTCACTTGTAGTACCTTCTTCCATCATCTGCAGTGACCGAAGGCGACTCCTACTCTACAACTGCTCCTCCTCGAGGCGTTTCTCGAAGCCCGAAGCCCGAAAAGTAGATTTCGTTTATCTAGTGGACTGTTTAATCATCCTCAGTGTTGATTTGTTATCATTTTTAGTGATTGCCATCATTTTCATCAAGGACTTGATCAGTATCCCGACTCGAAATTTTAATAGCGACTATATCAGGTTGACCTTTCATGCAAATAAGGTCCAGATTAGGATCCTAGAATGAGGACCCGATAAGGATGTAACGTAGATCAACTACCAGGCCCTTATCAGGATTACATTATTAAGTCGTGGTCTGGATTAGAATTCACATGAGAATAAACTGATCAAGTCCTTAATAAAAAAACAACTTGATAACCACCTAAACATTAATTGTATCCTCTTTAATTAGTAGTAAAGTTACAGGTATTATAACAGCGGCAAGAAGGTACTACAGGTGAACTGTAACAAGTGATGCCATCTAGTTTTAGGACTAGTTACTGGTAGTATCAGGGAGTGACATATAGTTAAGATGGGGCGCTAGCTACTTAATTATTGCATGAGGCTATCCTGAGAACTACCCTATCTTAACTTTATCATGAGAAACAACTCTTGACTGCATAAGGTTATCCTGAGAGTAACCTCAATTTGATCTGACACAAAAGAAATTAGTTATTTCATAAGTTTATCCTGAGGACAATCTGAGTTAGTCCAGATGTGGATAATCTAATGGCATATAACTTTTTATTGAATAAGGTTATCCTGATTCTATCCAGATATGGAACTCATCAGGTTACTCTTATGAAGATAAACGTTATTTTAACCGTATAAGATCCTTATGGTACTGAGGGTAAATCTAAAACGATTTCTAGAAGGAATATTCTTATGTGGGTTCTAATACGCATCAGAACTTAATATAATGTAGCCCTAATAAGGGCCTGATAGTTGATCTGAGTTACATCCTTGTCAGGTCCTCACTTTAGAATCCTGATCTGGACCTTATTTGTATGAAAGGTCAACCTGATATCAGGTCCCTATGAAAATTTCCAGTCGGGATCGTCAGAAACGAGCCTTTTTTGACCAACTTCCAAATGAGTTGAGGCTCTAATCTTGCTAGTCCTTGAAATATTTCTCGAATCGGCAAATAATAAGTGAATAACCTTGTATAGCCCAACTATATGGTCCTGATCAAATCTATCCGGAAACATCCCTTAAAATTGGCTCAAAAGGGAGAGGGGTGGATGGAGTTTTAGCAGAATTGGTGGGATATGGGCGAGGTTTTACTTCTTAAATGGGCTAAGCATGCAATTGCAATTCATTTAAGCTGAGATTTGGGTCATTTATACAAAACTTTGAGTCAATTTTTCGAGATGTTTCTGAATAGATTTGATCAAAATAATAGTTGGATTACGTCTATCTTCTGGGGCAGCTGGCGTTGGACTCGTGCACGAACTCCTTTATTTCGGCATAAACAAATTACGATTTGTAGGATTTTAACAACGAGACGACTACCCTTACGGGATTCCGTTGAGAAGCGTCCACCACCCGATGAGCCTTCCGACATCGAAATTGAGATCCCATTATTCTCACAAACATTCCATTCACCGTTAGAATTCTTCAGGAGTCAAGTATTACAACAATATTGGATACCAGGCTGGCCGTATCGAATCGATCATGGATTCCAACAGTTAGTAAACTATCCTGGATTTAAACGTGGACGTAATCTACAATTAACTCCCAAATTGAATGATCAAAATCGTATTGTTTGCTATGTACAAAGTGCTGCGGTTTATCGTAAAGAACCGCTGACTTTCAATCCAGACGAATTGGACCCGTTCGCTTGCACGCACGTGATCTATGCTTTCGCCAGCATAGATCCGCACAATTACAATCTAATATCGAACGATGATGAATTCGATGTAATTCAAGGCGGCTACCGGGCCATCACCGGTCTAAAACGCATCAATCCAAACTTGAAAGTCTTAATATCGGTGGGTGAGAATCGCCATTCGAGTTCGCACCGTTTCACAACGATGCTCAGACATGCTAGCCGACGGCGGGATTTCATCCGTTCAACCATCAATTTCATCAAACAATACGAATTCGACGGCTTAGACATCCATTGGGAGTATCCAGGTGCTGAAGAGTACGGCGGTGATGCTACCGATAAGCAAAATCTACAACAACTCCTAGAAGAGTTGAGCGAAATCTTCAAAGCAAGAGGATGGCTATTGACAGTAGAGGTACCAGCATCTAGATTCTACATTGATACGGGTTATGTTCCGGAACGTTTAGCCAATTTCGTTGATTTTATTAATTTACAAGCGTATAATTTCCATCGTGAACGCGAACCCGTTGCTGATCATCATGCAAACTTAAAGGTACGACCCGGCGATGACGGTCTCAATATCTTCTTAAACGTTGATTATTCTGTAAATTATTGGATTCGGAAAGGTTTCCCACGTTCGAAAATCGTTGTCGGTATACCGTTTTTCGGACGTTCGTTCACCTTACAATCAACGAATGAAACACGAATCGGGGCGCCGATCAAAGGACAAGGACGCGAAGGTTTCTACACCCAAAAACCGGGCATGTTGGCGTATTTCGAAATTTGTGATGCTCTATTGAATGAAGGCTGGCATCGATACGTTGATGATATCGGCTCACCTTATATAGTAAACGGTGATCAATGGGTATCCTACGATGATCCGGAGAGTATTGAAGATAAAGTGAAGTACGTTAAAGATATGCAATTGGGTGGTGTTTACGTCTGGGCGGCCGATTTGGACGATTTTAAAGGATTGTGCGGTGAAAAATGGCCGTTATTGTCGACAATTAACCGCCAACTCTTGGGCAATGAGCTGCAACAACAAGAGTCCGATCTGCCGGTCAAACCGTTCGGTACGTGTATCGCTGATGGGTTGTATAGCGACCCGAAAAATTGCGCCGCTTATTACATCTGTCGCAACGGCTTAAGCTACCATATTCAATGCGATGATGGGTTGATGTTGAATCCAAACAGTGGACGTTGTGAAAATCTCCAACCGGAACAGTGCAGACCCGGCCAGATGTTGTACATCACCAAAAACCTTAAAAATCTATACGGATCGTTAAAGGCTGAAGAAGTCAAAGATAGCAAACCCAAAGTTGTTTGCTACATGACCAACTGGGCTTTCTATCGGAAAGGCGAAGGCAAATTCGTCCCGGAACAAATCGACCAACGCCTCTGCACACACATCGTCTACGCTTTCGCCAGCCTAGATCCAGACAAATTGCTGATCAAAGAATTCGACCCATGGGCAGATCTCAATAACAGTAAAACCTTTGTTTAAGCAAAATCAATTTTTGATTAATCCTAAAATTATAGATCTCTACGAACGAGTGACATCGTTAAAAGACGCAAAAGTACTCATCTCGTTGGGCGGATGGACCGATTCAGCTGGTGATAAGTACTCACGATTAGTCAGTGATGGGTCAGCTAGGCGGCGATTTGTGATCAGCGTTATCAGTTTCTTGCGCCGTCATAATTTCCAAGGTTTACATTTCGATTGGAACTATCCAGTGTGTTGGCAAAGCAATTGCAGAAAAGGACCATCGTCTGATAAGCCCAATTACACTAAATTGATTCAAGTAACATTTTAAATCATTGATTAAAGGCGGTAGCAAATTTTTTGTTGAATTTCCAGGAACTACGGAAAGAGTTCAACAAACAGAGCCCTCCGTTAATCTTAGCTGCGGCTATTTCTGGTTACAAAGAAGTAATTGATGTGTCCTACGATCTGCAATCTTTAGGGGCAGCTTTGGATTTTATGTCGGTGATGACGTACGATTATCATGGTGCTTGGGAAAGGCAAACCGGGCATGTTAGTCCATTGTATTATCGACCTGGCGATAAATATCCACAATACAATACGGTAAGTTGTGATTTCTTTGCAATCTTCAACAATCTGTAAAGTTTGATTTGTTTAGAATTTTACAATGGAGTATTTAGTGATGAAAGGAGCACCACGTGAAAAATTATTAGTCGGAATTCCATTCTACGGTCAAACTTTCACTTTGGCAAAAACGAACAACTATGCCCAAGGTGCTCCAAGTACTGGCCCTGGAGCAGCTGGTGAATTCACAAAACAACCCGGCATGTTGGCTTATTACGAGATCTGCGATCGTATACGTAATTCACGATGGATCCTCAATCGAGATAATCTCGGCGCTACCGGCCCTTATGCTTACCATAAAGAAAATTGGGTCGGCTTTGAAGATGTTGAATCAGTTAGACGTAAAGCTGATTATGTGAAATCGAATGGTTTTGGTGGTGCTGTAGCATGGACTATTGATTTAGACGATTTCACAAATCGTTGTTGTGGTGGGTCGTTCCCGTTATTGAGAAGTCTAAATCGTGGCCTTGGATTGATTCCGGATGTACCAGTACGTGAAGATTGTACCCGACCACCGGAACCTGTTACACCAGCACCACCACAAACCACAACCGGTGTTGATAGTGGAGCTGGTGATTATACGACTGAACACCATCATGAATGGACAACGAAGCCAACGACGAAGAAACCGGTCACTTGGTGGTCAACAACTTCGACGACGCCGACAACAACAACTAAAACAACAACAACAAGAAGACCAACAACTACCACAAAGAAACCAGCAAGTACTTGGTGGCCAACAACTACAACAACAACACTAAAACCAACAACAACAACAACACAATCTTCATCTATTGTAATAATCCCACCACCGGCTGTAATTATGCCTGAAGTTGATAAACCAATAAAACCCTGCGAATCTGGACAATATTTACCCGATCTGCAAAATTGTAATGCTTACTACAGATGTATTCTTGGCGAACTACGTAAACAATACTGTGCTGGAGGTTTACACTGGAATAAAGAACGAAGCATTTGCGATTGGCCTCAATCGGCTAAGTGCAAAGAAACTAAACGTAATTTTTTTAATACTTGTCTAAAAAATAATTAATTTTGGCAAAATTACAGCACAAATAATGATCGCTACAACTACAACACCCAAACCGGCGTTCACTACAACAACAGCAACAACAACAACATCGAAAACTACAACATTAACACCGTCGCATTTAGAAGAAAAATGCAACAACGGCCAATATTATCCACATGAACTCTGTTCCAGTTTCTATATTTGTGTCAATGGTAATTTGGTGGCGCAAAGTTGCCCCCCAGGCCTCCACTGGCACATCGGTGCGCAAATGTGCGACTGGAAATACCGAGTTCAATGCGTTAATCGCCATTTATTCATAGATCAATTCGTTACACACCAGAAATTAACAGGGGGTACAGTCTAAACAAGCATAATATGAGAAAATTTTGCAAAATTCAACTATTTTACAGCATTACGACCACAACCCTATTCAGCATGTACAGAAAATGCGTTTGCGCCATACCCGGGAGACTGTACACAATATTTACATTGTCTTTGGGGTAAATACGAAATCTTCCAATGCGCACCTGGATTACACTGGAATAACGTAAGCTTTGCCCAAAATAAATTCCCCAAATAATTTTCAAATGTAATTAATTAGGAACGCAAAATCTGCGACTGGCCCAAAAGTGCTGAATGTACCGAAATTAGTGCTGGAAATATAGACGGTTTTGATCCCCCAACAGAAGCTCCACTGTATCCATCAACAATTCCAACAAGTACGGCTACAAAACCGCCAAAAACCACAAATTATCCAGACTGGACACCATCAACAATATCAACAACGACGACAACTTCCAGGCCAATTACCACAACAACCGAAAATTCATGGGAATGGCATCCTCCAATTCCTCCAACATCCCCACAACCTCCACTACCCGAACCATTAAAGCCCCAATCAGGCTATTATAAGGTTGTTTGTTATTTCACGAATTGGGCGTGGTATCGTAGAGGTATCGGTAAATATTTACCTGAAGACATCCATCCAGATCTATGTACGCATATTGTCTACGGTTTTGCTGTGCTCGATTTTGAGAAGCTTATCATCAAAGCGCACGATTCATGGGCAGATTATGATAACCGTAAATAACAACAATTGATGTTTTGAATCATTTTTAACTCTTAAATTTTTAGAATTCTACAAACGAGTCACTGCATACAAATCAAAAGGCATAAAAGTATCGTTAGCTTTAGGTGGTTGGAACGATTCACAAGGCGATAAATATTCACGATTAGTTAACAATCCGGCAGCGCGTGCTCGTTTCATCAAGCATGCGTTAGAATTTTTAGAAAAATGGAACTTTGACGGTTTAGATTTAGATTGGGAATATCCGAAATGTTGGCAAGTTGATTGCAAAAAAGGTCCAGATAGTGATAAGCAAGCCTTTGCCGATTGGGTAACTGAATTGAGTCAAGCTTTCAAACCGAAAGGATTACTCTTATCAGCTGCTGTATCACCAAGTAAAACTGTTATCGATGCTGGTTATAATGTACCAGTTTTGGCTAAACATCTTGATTGGGTTGCTGTAATGACCTACGATTTCCACGGTCAATGGGATAAGCAAACCGGACATGTTGCGCCATTATACTTCCATCCAGATGATGAAGTTCCATTCTACAATGCTGTAATTCTTTTAAAATTCTCACATTAATAATTCTAAACTGTTGTTTTTTTACTTTAGAATTTCTCGATACATTACTGGATATCCGAGGGTGTACCCAGACGAAAGATTGTAATGGGAATGCCGCTATATGGACAATCGTTCCGTTTAGAAGACCCTTTGAATAATGGTTTGAATGCTAAAGCACCGGGACCTGGTGAAGCCGGTGAATTTACAAGAGCTGCCGGTTTCTTAGCTTATTACGAAATTTGCGATAATATCAAAAATAAAGGATGGACTGTTGTTAAAGATCCTAAACGTAGATTAGGCCCTTATGCTTACAAAGGTAACCAATGGGTATCTTTCGATGATCAAGAAATGATACGAATTAAATCTGAGTATGTTCGAAAAATGGATCTGGGTGGAGGAATGATTTGGGCTTTAGATTTAGACGATTTCAAAAACAGGTAAAATATATTTTTTATCAAAGAAACTGGAGAATTTCAAAAATTACTTATTGTAGATGTGGAGAAGGTCGGCATCCACTTTTGACAACGATAAGGAACGTTTTGGCTGATCCAGGTAGTGGACATCCTGAACCAATTGAACCGATTGAAAGTACCGATCAAGACAAACCTGTTGAAGCAGTTTCAGCAGAGGAAGAACCAGAATTACCACCGACTATAGGGACATCAACTATGGCTTCACCACCGAAACAAGCCACAACTCAACAAGCTCTAGTTGATCCAAACTCTGAATTCAAAGTTGTTTGTTATTTCACGAATTGGGCATGGTACAGACAAGGTGTTGGAAAATATCTACCATCAGATATCGATCCAGACTTGTGTACGCATATTATTTACGGTTTTGCCGTTTTAAACGGTGATCAACTGATAATAAAACCACACGACACCTGGGCAGATTTTGATAACAGTAAGATTTTTCCAAAATTATACAAAACCCGTAATAAAAGAGTAATAAAATTCCAGAATTCTACGAAAAAGTTACCGCCTACAAAGCGAAAGGTATTAAAGTTCTAATTGCTATAGGCGGTTGGAATGATTCAGCTGGTGATAAATATTCCCGATTAGTTAACAATCCCTCAGCTAGACGTCGATTCATTAGGCATGTTATTGATTTTATAACAGAAAACAATTTCGATGGCTTAGATCTGGATTGGGAATACCCGAAATGTTGGCAAGTCGATTGCAATAAAGGACCAAGCTCTGATAAGCAAGCATTCGCTGATTTTGTACGTGAATTAAGGGAAGCTTTCCAACCGAAAGGCTTATTGTTATCAGCTGCTGTATCACCTAGTCGTCGAGTTATCGATGCTGGTTATGATGTGCCAGCTTTATCAAAATATCTCGATTGGATTGCTGTTATGTGTTACGATTATCATGGACAATGGGATAAGGTTACTGGACATGTTGCACCGATGTACGACCATCCTGATGACATTGATGCTACCTTCAATACGGTAAAAAAATTTGATGATTGTTTGAATATTTGTGAATATTAGCTTTTTTTCCTAGAATTTCACTATTCACTATTGGATAGAGCAAGGTGCCGATCGGAAAAAGTTAGTCATGGGTATGCCCATGTATGGCCAATCATTCTCTTTGGCTGATAACAGTCAAAATGGTCTTAACGCGCCCACTTATGGAGGAGGTGAAGCTGGTGAAGAGACCAGAGCTCGAGGCTTTCTAGCTTATTATGAAGTACTTTTTTCTAATACATGAAAAGAATTGGAAGTAACAATTGTGTTTCCAGATTTGTTCTAATATTATCAATAAAGGTTGGAATGTAGTACGCGACAAAAAGGGGCGAATTGGTCCATACGCTTATCAACGAGACCAATGGGTATCTTTCGATGATATTGGTATGATCCGTCATAAATCTGAGTATATTAAAGCAATGGGCTTGGGTGGTGGTATGATATGGGCTTTAGATTTAGACGACTTCAAAAATATCTGTGATTGTGAAGAGTACCCACTACTGAGGACGATAAATCGTGTACTTCGGAATTACGCAAAACCGGATCCTAAATGTATTTTAGGCAAAACATCATCGAAGCCTAAACCTACAATAACAACAACAACAACAACAACGCAAAAACCTCAACAAACGTTGCCACCATTCGAACCACAACAACCAGAAATTGTAGTACCACCAGAAACTTTACCTTGCCAAGGACGATTATTCCAAGCTGATCCTAATAATTGCAACCAATACTATTTGTGTAATCAAGGAATTTTGCAGTTGCAAACATGTCCAGCTGGATTATTCTGGAATAATGACCATTGTGATTGGCCAGAAAATACAGCATGCCATCCGGATAGTAGTACAATTTCTAACGAAATTACCACAACACCCATTGATGTAACCGATAATTATGTCGACATAGAAACTACCCAAAAACCCTCAGTACCAACACAAGGTACCAGTATTGATCCAAACGGTTATAAAGTTGTTTGCTACTTTACCAATTGGGCATGGTACAGGCAAGGTGATGGGAAATACCTACCAAACGATATAGACCCGAATCTTTGTACACACATCAATTACGGTTTTGCCGTCCTTGATCCAAACACATTAACAATAAAACCACACGATTCTTGGGCCGATATCGATAATGGTAAGACTTAATCAATATAAAATTAACAATAAATTTAAACGAGTATTATTCTAGAATTTTACAAAAAAGTCACTTCGTATCGTTCGAAAGGCATAAAAGTCCTGATTGCATTAGGCGGTTGGAATGATTCTTTAGGCAATAAGTATTCACGTTTGGTCAATGATCCACAAGCACGTGCACGATTTATTCGGCATGTACTTGAATTTATAGAAAAATGGAATTTTGATGGTTTAGATTTAGATTGGGAATATCCAAAATGTTGGCAAGTCGACTGTAGTAAAGGACCAGATAGTGATAAGCAAGGTTTCGCTGATTTGGTACGCGAATTAAGTGTTGCCTTTAAACCGAAAGGTCTACTTTTATCAGCCGCTGTATCACCAAGTAAAGCTGTAATTGATGCTGGTTATGATGTGCCAGTCTTAAGTCAATATTTCGATTGGATTGCTGTAATGACTTATGACTTCCATGGCCATTGGGATAAACAAACAGGACACGTTGCACCACTTTATTATTATCCGGGTGATGTATATGATTATTTCAATGCGGTAATTATTTTTGGCATCAATAAGATTTGAAAATTTACAAATTTGAGAAAATTTTAGAATTTCTCGTTGAATTATTGGGTGGAGAAAGGCGCCGATCCAAAGAAAATCATCATGGGCATGCCACTATACGGACAAAGTTTCAGTTTAGCCGACTCTAAAGAGAACGGTCTTAACGCCAAATCGTACGGACCTGGGGAGGCTGGCGAATTTACACGAGCTGGAGGTTTCCTGGCATTCTACGAGGTATTAATTACCCTTCTATTTTGACCATTTAGGCCCATTTTTTCCTCAGTTAGTTTCACTGAGCACGACCTTGTTTTAAATGATCTAAGTGTAGGGTTACACACATTTATCTGGGGAGCCCGTTCTGTCTGTAAATCCACGCTTAAGTCGTACTAAGGCGAGACTAACTGAGGGAAAAGGAACTGGGCCTTGGACCCGGTTTTTCTTCCCCTACTTAAGCTCGCCTAAGTGAGACCTTGATTTGTATATAACCAACTACTGGGGAAGACTTTCAACCCAAATCAGGTGTGTTGACGAGCGTACTAAAGGCCTAGGCTCAGCGGGGCACGAACCACGACTGGGGTGGGTGGGTCTGAAAGAGAGCTCACGCAAAAGAAAAAAAAACAGTAGGTTTATACATAGACGAACTTTCCGTCTATGTACAGATCCCCACACAAATGTCTGTAAATCCACACTTAGGTCGTACTAAGGTGAGACTAATTGTGGGAAGAAGAACTGAGCCTTGGACTTCTTCCCCTACTTAAGCTCGCCTAAGTAAGACCTTTGTTTATATATAACTAACAGTAGGTTTATACATTTATACGTCTATGTACAGATCCCTACAGAAATGTCTGTAAATCCACGCTCAGTTTAAGGCAAGGTCATACTAAGGCGCGACTAACTGAAGGAAAAAGAACCAGGCCTTAGACCCGGTTTTTCTTCCCCTACTTAAGCGTTAGTAAGACCTTGCCTTAAACAGAACAGTAGGTTTACAGACATTTGTATGCGGGATTCGTCTATGTACGGGTTCACACGCAAAGGTCTGTAAATCCACGGTTAGGTCATACTAAGGTGATACTAACTGAGGGAAGAAGAATTGAGCCTTGGACCCGATTTTTCTTCCTCTACTTAAGCTCGCCTAAGTAAGACTTTGGTTTATGTGTACCTAACACTAGGTTTATACATAGACGAACCTTCCGTCTATGTACAGATCCCTACACAAATGTCTGTAAATCCACGCTTAGTTTAAGGTAAGGTCATACTAAGGCGCGACTAACCGAAGGAAAAAGAACGAGGAATTAGACCTGGTTTTTCTTCCCCTACTTAAGCCTTAGTAAGACCTTGCCTTAAACAGAACAGTAGGTTTACAGACATTTGGATGCGGGGTTCATCTATGTACGGGTTCACATGCAAATGTCCACGATCAGGTCGATTTGAGGCAAGGTCTTGCTAAGTTGAGCTTAAGATAGGGGAAACCGTGCCTTAATCGCTAATTTTATGAAAATGATTTAGATTTGTGAACGCGTAAAACGTGGCAGTTGGACTGTTGTAAGGGATCCAAATGGTAGAATTGGTCCATACGCCTATATGGGTAATCAATGGGTATCATACGATGATATAGCCGAGATACGTCGTAAATCACAATTGGTTAAAGATTTAGGATTAGGTGGTGGTATGATATGGGCATTAGATTTGGATGATTTCAGAAATAGATGCGGCTGTGGACGACATCCATTATTGAAAACATTAAATCAAGAATTGCGCGGAATTAGTACGGATATTTCAATTAAAAATTGTACTTAATTAATTCGTAACTAATTAATAATAATTATAATTTCTTTAAGAAAGAAATAAACAAATATTTCTTCTTCTTTAGGTTGAATTTTAGAGATGCAACTTAAAGGATTAGTGAAATATTTAAATAAAAGTCTCCTATATATTTTTTCTCGTTTGTAAATCTTAAATAAATTAATTGAAAAAATTATTAAACTTTAATTTACAATCCTTAAACGATTTATTCTATTTTTCTTTCATTTTTTTTATAATTATATATCTTTTTTTCAATAACAGTGTGTTAACAATGCAATATAATTAATTAATATGTATAATTGTAATAAATTTCGTAAGTATTTTTACATTTCAAGAATCTATTAATGGAACTTCTATCTAATCGAAACGTTTTAATTTGACTTGTTGATTAATTTTGATAATAACCTAAATTACTGGCATTCTACATGGGAATTATTCGAAAAATAACAAAATTCACAGCACAACTGAAAAAAAAACAACCCCTGGAAAACTAAATTTTTACAGATACTTTTAAAATAAATCAAGAAAACTTAAAGATTTACGAATAAACTAAAATCGATTAAAATATAAATTGTTTAGCTATTATCATCATTTTTTTTTGTTGTTTTTAAAATGTAATTTGTACTTGAGCCGTCTATATAAAAAATAAATAGATCCTAATCATGGAGAAGAGAATTTGTTTTAAAATTTGTATATAATACAATCTTGTCTAGATGAAGCTAGTAAATCAAAGGAAATCATACATACCCCTATTTTGTTTTTTTGCCTCAATAAGCCGAATTTTGCACGATTTAAAAATTTCCGAAACAAACTCAATCTAATCTATTATTATTAATTATTATTATCATTCATAATTGTTATTTTTTTTTATTGAATTTGGAACCAATAAACTCAACGAAATAAATTGTTTAATTAGATAAAGAGAATCACACTAATTTTTATAAATTGTCACGTCATTTATAGCTTGACGTGATATTTAACTTGCGCTATTCATCATCTGTATCACCTTCACTGAGGTAGTCCTGTATTGGTATAGGTCGGGCGAATGGTGCTGATGTCATTTGACTTTATTTTTATCAAAAGAAAAAAAATAATGCAAAATAAATATAGTGTACTTTTAATTTGATTAATGCATTCAACCAATCGTAAGCTCAGGAAATTTGAATTTCGACCAATAACAGTCGTTTTACACTGATTAAACACCAACTTGGTGTTTAATCGACAGGTGTGTCAATATGATAAGTTTCATGCATTAATCCTCCGAGTACTATTCGAACTATTCATTTAATCGATTAAATTTGCAAAGTTGCCCCGACAACATGTTGTTTAGGAAAAATTAATGTTGGGTTCTCGATGCTACCCGGATTCGTAACGCTTCCTTCGAGAAATTCTCGAGTACTCGTCAAATGTCATACGATTATTAAATTTTTTAATTGTCTTCAATATCTTCAAAACCAATATTAAACTATTTTTTCTATCAATTATCCTATGTTGAAGTTAATGTAAAAATAGAAAATATCTTTGAATTTCCTCTCTGTGTTTCAATGAAAAACAATTTATAGTCGTCGCCAAATAACTTTGATCTCCGGTCGCCATTAAGAAACGTATAAACTAAGACGAAAAATTATAAGCATGCATTTGATTAATGTAATATTGTTTTGTTTTGTTTTTCGCGATCAAAATATTTAACAAATTAATTACAAATTGTTTTCCAGACATTTGACAGATAATAGTAGAAGACCGTTGCTCAAAATCAAGTAAAAATCTCAAAAATACTTTGACAAATATAAATCAAATCTATTCCCGTGTTCATTTTTACAACTACGAAGCGAGCGACAAAAGAATATTTACCATCATTGTCCTGTGCAACGTATTAAAAAAGGATGACCGCTTAACGTGTAGGGAGCCATAAGTCGTTATCTCAAAACAGAAGTTTTTATTGGCATTTTTGTTTAACTGCTTAAATTTATAATGTGGGATTTTTTTTAAATGACAATTATTAGTTCACTTGTTAGTCTTCGAAGATCAAAGTTATTTGGCAACGACTATAGGTTGTTTATGGGGCTACCCTTAACTAAAAAAGTGACATCTTACGGTAGCATGATTTAAAAACATGCAACGTAGACAGGTTGGGCCCTATCCACTAGATCTACTGAAATTATGTTCTATTCGATATCGAGAGATTCGCGAGTCCGCTCGTAACAACTAGGAATCGTAAGGCTCGTAACATCTGACGCTTTTCATCCCAACACTAGAAAAAATCACTCCAAAAAACATTCTAATACATTTCTGTAGAGATTTTTCCTAAACAACATGTTGTCGGAGTAACCTTGCAAAATTTAATCGATTAAATGAATAGTTCTTGTGGTATTACATCTGATGAATTACTTACGTTAATCGCCGATAATGATTCAACCATTCTTCAACAATTTGAGCTACTAATAGTGGACGTTTATGGAGTAATTGTTGAGCGACCAAAATACCACCCTCGGTTTCGCATACATCTAACCATTGTCGTAGAATTGTCTCTTCACAGCCCAGCTATTTTTACAATAAAAAACAAAAATAGAGTGATTTCTTTTAAATAAATACAGGATTATTGACGTCCGACGAAAAGTTCTTATGACAACTTCTATTATTTGTCGACTGATTCGAAAAATATTCGAAGAATTTATAGGAGTGGCCCTAGAAAACGTTTTAGCAAAATTAGAACCTCGTAGCTCATTTGGAAGTTGGTCAGAAAACGCTCGTTTCTAACGATGTTGAGATTTTCAAAAACGAGCTAATCACGCAAAACGATTAAGAATGACTCGGAAGCCCTCCTATGTTGATTTTTTTCTTTTTGCTTAATTTTATTCTAGAATAGGTAGGAATGTTTCTCATTATTTCTGGAATGCAATGGAGAAAAATGAAAGCAATTAATGTTGGAAGAGTCTCCGAGTCATTCTTACAAGTAAACTTGTTGAAACTTCCGATTTTCATGATTTTTGGTATATAGGTAGTTCATTCTATCCTAAGGGATGCGTGTTTTGTCGTTCGTTCCCATATTCAAGGTTAAGGGAGATATTTGGGGTCGAAGTTACCCCTGCAAAATCAGTTTTTTCCAAATATCTCTGGAATGGCTAAATATTTTTTAGTGATTCAAAAACTAGATGATAGAGGTTAACTAGGGCTATCAAAAAATGAAAATTGCGTGTTCATCCCTTGTTGGGGGTTGAAGTTCTAGATGATTATATGCTATTTTTTATGATTTTCTGACCGAGCGTTTTTTGACCGTCTTCCAAACGAGCTACGATTCTCTAATTTTACTCCAACAATCTCCAGGTATCCCCCTAAATATCCTTAATTTTTTTATAATGGGGGTTGTTATAAAAACTTTTCGTTCGACGTAAATAACCCTATATTGTTGTTTCAATTGAATTTACCTCAGCTTCAGTTAGAAAATGTATCGGTAATAATTTCCTATCACGATCCATTAATGGTAGAAATGTACTTTGTAATTCATCTGTACCAATATTATTATGTTGCGTTGTTGGTCTTGTATCTAAACGGCTATATGGTTCTAATGGTACTAAAGCAGAAAAATGTCCCCTAGTATAACCTAGAGCAATTGGTGTACGTACACAGAAACTCTGTTCCCATAATAACGGTAAATAAACACCTTCAAATCTAGCATAACCTAATGCCTCACCACGAAAACTTTTCACATATTTAACACCATAAACAATGATTGGACGACGTAATATATGTGCTAAAGCAAAAACATGCAATTGTTCCAAACTAGTACCAGGTTGACTGGCTAATGATAATAAACTAGTCCAATCATCTTCCCATTGTGAATCATCTAATGAATATTGTAAGAATGATGCTTGACTAGCCTCATATTCCTTCCATCTTGGATAAAACATATGTCCACTTTGTTGTAATGATTCAGCTAATGATCTACGTAACATATTATCACGATCAAATACACCCCATGTTGCTTGCATTACAGAATCTAATAAACAATCACCACTTGAACGATTCCATAATGCATATAATCTTGAACCTAAACGTACAGTTAATTCTAATGACCAATTTATAACAGCCGGTTCACTTTCTAATTGACATTGTGCATCTTTATCTAATAATTCATTAAATAATTGTTCTTGTATTGTACCAGGTAATTCTTCAATTTCGGCTGGTAATGCAAATGTTGGAAATTCCGTTACGAAATTACATGGAAAATTGCCTTTTCTTTGTCGTATTGTTGATGCAAAATGTCGACGTATATCAGCTGCTAAATCTGGTGCCACATAACTTGGTACACGTTTCACACCACTACCAGAACCCTCAATTTGTGATAATAATACAGCTAATAGATCTTCACGTTGAAAACGTATAGCTAAATGTACTAATGTATGGCCAACATCAAAGGCTGAATTACGATTCAATAATTGTACTTCTGTTGCTGTTAATGTCCTTGCTGGGTTACCACCAGATGCTAAATATGCTTCAACAGGATTTGGATCACCTTCTATAACACCAATACATGCATTTAACCAATTCCAATCAGCATTACGACGTAAATTACGTATTTTACGTTCATTTTCATAATTATTTGTTGTTGTTGATTGTTGTATAGATGTTGATGATGGTGTATTTGGTTGTTGTTGGGGTATTGTTGTTGTTATATCAAATAAATTTGGATTTATACGATGATTATTATCAATTTCATTATCACGATCTGATGGTGATGATGATGATGATATTATTAAATTAGATGCTGTTGAACGTGATAAATTCAATGATGGTGTATTACACATTGCACAATGTTTTGATTTTGGCCAATTCTCATAAGTACACAGCTAAATCAAAAAAGAAAAAAAAACATGAAATTTAATCGAAAATTTTTTTTGTACACCCAATTGCACAAAAAAGAGACCGACTCTTGAGCGAGGAATATCACATTTTTCGGTTCGTGTAAATCAGGATTTTTCTCTTGTAAGCGGGAGAAGGCGGGGAGATAGGGAGTGTTAGAGCGAGTTTCAGCCATAGCAAATTTTTAGAACCATCTTTACAGAAAGTTAGAATAAGTGAATTTCAGTTTGTATTTATTGTA
>JAZBGW010000567.1:0-14843 GCA_037464815.1 Mylabris variabilis | reverse complement strand
GGGCGTAGATTTTATTAATTTTTCAATAGATATTTGATGTCAAACATAAATTTATGTCGCTTTTTTTAAATAAAAATAATATCTACAGATTTTTTTGTTTGATTCCATTCGAAACGAGCGCCATTTAGCTCAAAATCAATGTCAACATAACCTAGTTTTTCGTGCAAGTTTGAAATTCTTTCGAAAACCAATGCAAAACGAATCAGATGATGATGTACCACAATTATCAGCAGAGACATTCGCTGCATTACAAGAATTCTATAAAGAACAAGAAGAACGTGAAAATAGTAATGATATGGACATAACCTCAATTAAAGAAGATTGGGTAAAATTTCGATTTTTGATTAAAAAATCAACATTTTTCATCCAATATCTTGTAGCAATTGAGTCAATTTTGGTACGACAAAGAAACTGTCAATAAACTGGTCGATATAGCTGTGAAAACTGTTGGTGCTAATGGTAAAATTGCATTAATTTCCTGTCCAAGCTTATATAAAGATTTAAAGGAGAAACTAGATGGTGAAGGTAATTCTTGTTTTTGGTTTAATTTCAATTAAATAACTTATTGATTTGTGTAGTAACACTTTTTGAGTATGATCAACGGTTCTCGATTTATGGCAAAGATTTCATACGCTACGATTACAAATCACCATTAGATGTACCCAGGGATTGTTCAAACTATTACGATTTGGTCATAGCCGATCCACCATTTCTTTCAGAAGAATGTCTAACGAAAACATCGATAACAATCAGATATTTGACAAAACAACGGATTTTATTATGTACAGGTGCTGTTATGGATGATTTAGTTCAACGTTTATTAAATTTAGTAAAAACAAAATTTCTACCTAAACATAAAAATAATCTAGCTAATGAATTTTGGTGTTTTTCAAATTATGACATCAATACATTCTTGTAAATGACGAGTGATATGTTTTATAAATATGAAATGTGACGGTATAGGTGTGTTTGTATTTACATAGGGAGCATACTAATATAATAATTGATATGATTATAATATTGTCGAAAATAAAATGATAAAAGCAACATTTCCTAAAGTGCTCTTATATATACTATATGTATGTATATAAACATAATTATGGTACAATAAATAAAGGCCCCCACTACAAAAGCAAATTCTTGGTCCCAACAATCGGATTCGATCAAATTTCAAAAAACCATTTTATTTTTATAGCACAATATCGCCAAAGAATTGCCTTTGAGAGAAATAAAATTATTGCCCAAAATTTAACAATAAATAATTCTTTGTTTAGAAGACATTTCTCTACAACGAAACCACAACCGTAATTTGGGTGGAATTGAATTCAACAATAATCTATACAAATAGGCCTCCCAGCTAATGGAAGAAAGCAATGAATTGAACAAAAATAGAGATGCATTTGATTTCTTTTTCGTTACTAAATTTGACTTGTTTCTCTTATCAAAAATTAAAGCTATCATTCGAATTTAAGGGGATTCCGGACCAATATGTCGATTCGGCGTGCGAAAACAGTCAATTTTCAAACAGCGATTACTCGCTTGTTTTTCAAGATATTATCAAAAATTGGCGTGCGTTGGATAGAGTATTTCAAGGTGCTTCCTCCAAAGCTTTTTATTTTGGAAAAGTATGATTAAATTCTGAATGGCAGATAAAAAACTTGGACCCTGTTTTTTTCGTAGATTTTCCTTCATAACTGGTTAAAACTTAGCCAATATTATCGATTTTCAAACATATCCGGAAAATTCTTACATATTTGGAATGCTCTTTTAATTTGCTATCTAAATCAATTGAAAAATATTGAAAATCGATAACATTGGTTAAGTTTTAGCCAGTTATGGAGGAAAATGTATGAAGAAAACAGGGTCCAAGAGTTTTATCTACCATTCCGAATTTTATTACATTTTTTCAAAATAGAAAACTTTAGAGAGTGCACCTTGAAATGCTCTATTCAACGCACGTCAATTTTTGACATTATAATAAAAAACAAGCGAGTAATCGCTGAAAATTGACTGTGCGAACACGCCGAATCGACAAATGTCTCCGGAATCCCCTTAAGATATTATAAAAATGTCTCACATTCAGTCGTTAGTTTTGGATTAGAAATCAGCTAAATAGATCTTGACCAGTTTCTTCTAAAGTCTTATTGGTAAGTCTTTCAATTTCACACAACAACATCTGTGTATCTGTATCGATTTCTTCCGATAATTGTGGACTATTTACTGTATGTATTGGATTCTCTACATTATCCCATTCTAATGAATTCTCTGACGAGACACGCGACCATTCTGAATCGCTAGTAATCGCGTGCGGTACTGTGTGTTGTGGACTTGATTCATTAACACATTGTGAAAAATCCTCCGGTAAAGCCGTCCTAACAATCCATTTTTATTCTAGATTAATAAACAAAAATTAATAATAAAAACAGATATTTACCACGAACTTGCTGATGGGTCGTGTAGTATTGAAGAAATCGGTATAGTTTCGTGTTCCCATTCTAAATCGAGAGAACTGGCCGGTGTTGATGTTGCCGTGCGGGATAGAAGGGCGCGAGCATCCAAATATTGTAACTGGATATCTCGACTCGTACATGACCTATAAAGTTGTTTGATAATACAGTAATCGATATTTGTTGAGAAATAGAAATTAATGTACCCCGTTGAAGGTAAACGTTGAGATTCATTCAAACGACTGTAGGCGGTTAATTGGGGATTCAATAGACCGTCGACTAAATCTAAGACAGGCTTCTAGAATTCCATAACAATGAATCAATGGTGAATCAATATATTATGTACATGTTATACTCACCTTGCTATTATCATTTCTTTTATTAAATATACGTGATAAGAAGCTTCTATTCCAATCAGAAAGCATGAAACAATCGATTAGAATTTCGCTCGTTAAATTCCACAATTAGAAAAGTTATTTACCTTTTATTCCTCTTATGATATGTTGTATGATTCTAAAAAAATAATGTTTCAATAGAATTAATAATTAGAAACATAAAAATCTTACATCTTCAATAAGGAATGTAAATTCAACCTGACTGTTTTGATTTGGTAAAATATTACAGATTGTTGTTGATGCTGCCGTTGTAGTCGTTGTATCAGACTTTGGTAAACATGATAAAACACAATTACCCATGTTTGCTGCAGTCCATCTGGGACTGCTGCCAGTCTAACCCCAGCCATGGGGCTGTTGTTGAAATCTAAACGACTCCGTGATGGCAACCACCAATTGAAACCTTTCGTTTCAATCAATTAAATCAATCGAACATTATTAACACTTTAATCAAACTTGAGAGAATCGTCGAAAATTACACATTAGATTAATTAATTAAAGGTAATTAAAGTTTTTTTTCCGACTTTTAATTAGAAACTTTGACAAAGGGTGGCTGTGACAATTCTTGATTTTATTGTTAATGAATACCAATCTCAGTGATGACAGATAAAATCCCTAAATTCTACAATACAAATTAGCAAAATTTAGCAATTAACAAGAATGAATCGATTATTTAACAAACGATTCTTTTAATATATCTTCAAAATATAATATTGATTTATACAAAAATGTCGTAAATTTGACTGTAACAATTGCTTAAAATTGAGGTTATGTACGTTGTCAAAATCAGCTGACATGTGTCAAGAATCCCCCTGAGTTCACCTAGGGGGAAATGTTGCTCAAGATTTTCATCAATTATCTATTAATTAATTGTGTACATTCTATATCGAAACATCCGATATTAATAATAATCTCCTACGATGCATTCAGATATAATTTCTTTGAAACACAAGACTTACCAAGAATGGTAGAATTGAGGAATGCAGGAACGTACACAGACTATTTGATCAATGTATTTCCAACGAAAACATTTCCAAATCATCATTCGATAGCAACAGGTCTATATCCGGACATACATGGTGTTATTGATAATAATTTCTATGATATAAAAACGCAAACTACAATAAATATTACAAATGACGAAATGTACCATTTCAATGATCGTGTAGTGCCAATTTGGCGTTTAAATGAGGACTATGGCGATGGACGGTATTCTGGTGTTATGATGTGGCCAGGTGGTCATTACACTTACCAAAATAAGAATGTAACATACGTGAAACTATTCGAAATGAATTATGATTGGTATAAACGAATCGACATTGTTATTTCATGGATAATGAATCGTGATAAGCCGGCGAATTTAGTTATGGTGTATTTTGAGGAGCCCGATACGCACGGCCATGCCTTCGGACCGGATTCTCCAGTTGTTGGCGATTTCTTAAAGAAACTCGATAATATTACACAATACTTACAGGTAAAATTCGTCAGTTAATCAACGAAAATATCGAATTTCTAATTATATTTCAGGATAAATTAATTGAAAATAATATAAAGGATAAAGTGAATGTGATACATTTGAGTGATCATGGTATGATTGGTGTGACCCCACCGCATTTCATCAATATTACCCAATATTTGACACCGGATACGTACAAATATGCCGGTTCATCGCCCGGTATTCATATAATTCCGAAACAAGGTGATTTCAACGGAATTTCTTGTAATCATCTTTTTAATAAATATCGATTTTTGCAACAGGGTATGAAGATGAGGTTTATAACAAATTGAAGAAGGCGTCTGTAGGGAATCATTTCACAGTCTATCGTAAGTCCGAGTATTTAGATCGTTGGCATTTTCGCGATAATCCCAGATCACCACCGATTCTTGTAATGGCCGATGTTGGGTATGCTTTGGATGATTTAATTATAGCATCATCCAAATATGCACGCCAGTACAAGTTTAATGGTAATTTTAATTATTTTTTATTCTTCGTTATTTTGTTTTTTGTATAATTGTAGTGACAAATCAAACGGAATTCGGTGTGCATGGTTATGACTATACAGTCAAAGATATGCATCCGTTCTTTATGGCACGTGGCCCGAAAATACGTACACAAAATAAAGTTACACCATTCTATACAATCGATTTATTCAATTTGTTCTGTGAAATTCTTGAAATACCAGCTGTTGGTAACAATGGCAGTTTAGCGAATATTAGGGATATTCTGATTCGGCCAAATGGCAAATACACATTATCATCAATATTGATCGTTACAGGTAATAATCGATTAGGTTTCAATTGATTAGCGGTACGTTTTCTTTGTCTTTCTTATAATTTTTACAGTTGGTGGTATAATTATTGCCGTATTATTAATCGGTTGTGCTGCTTTTACAACATTGATTATGATAAAACGACAACAAAGCATCACAACAACGGCAGCATTAAATAAACGTTTTCCGCAAACGTTTCAAACAACTGTTGAAGCTCAACACTTATTAGAGCCGGAAGATGCTTAAAAAGCATGCTCTCTACTTTTAGTTTTTAAACTTTATACGGTTGTGAGATTTTAGAAAATTGATTCTTTTTTAGTGTTATTGTTATTATTATTATTATTAGGGAATTTAGCGTGTTGTTGGTATTAAAAAAAAAAATTATTTCAGATTAGACGAATAAAATACAAGTCGTCCCGAATATGTATATTTTAAACATGGTTGTGAACTTTTCGAGGTGATACTATTGTTGAATAAATCTTGAAGAAAAAAATACACGTTTATTCTTTTTTTCCAAATATAATTTGAAGTAATTAAAGTATAATGCTACGCCCCTTCCTCTTCTTCATCACCTTGATATTATAAGAGAGCATTAGCGCAATAAAAATCAACAATAATTAAATAAATATCAATTTACATTAACAATCCAAAAAAAAGAAAACAAATAAAAATACACATCTGGCTATTAAATTATCAATTAACTATTGTCATCAACATCATCATCTTGTCGTCTAGATCGGGCTCTAGCACCGCGTCGTATTTGATTCAAACATGCCAACATGCGTATCATGAATGCAGCCGGTACTGTAATTGTGTCACGTGTCTCTTCCAACATTACCGCATTACGATTAATTAACTACAAAAGAAAATTTACAGGACGACAATTAAAAAATTTGTTGATTCTAATTTAGAATTTTTTCCAATTACATCATCGGCAATCTTCTCATCAAATGTTGCTTCTGGTAAGATTGGTGCCCATAATTTTACATCATGATCAATTCCACTAGTTGCTAATAATGGTAATGATGGATGTGGTTGTAAACAATTCACAACATGTTGATCAGCTTGTAATAACATACGTAATTTTGCCGTATCCTTCTCCCAAATGAAAACATGACCACAATCTGAACCGGACATTACATAATCATCACCCCAAAAAGTTGCCTCCTTTATCATTGTCCTACAAAAATATCACACACCGCTTTTATTAATGATTTTTTCTATTTTGCGTCTGTAATAGCGCTAAAAACAGGAGTGCTTTAATAGTTTGATACCTATTACCGCACTCTTTTTGGGTATTTTAATAGCTAGTATAATTTATTTTCTTAAGGTTGGCAGGTTGGCATGGTGGCTACAAATTTTTACTCACCTTACCATTAATACAATTTCTTTGGCCAACAGTAGCAATATAACCTTAAATTATTTTGTTTTTATTTATTTATTCTCGTTAAATGAACAATTATTATAAGTGAGACGTATGACTAGAATTTATTATAACCCCAGGTACGTTATTTGTTGATACGAACTTTTGATTTCATTTATTATTTATTATTGCCACTCACATTTGTGGTGGTGTCTCAAATGTAAATCTTTCGAGGAAGTTCAGAACAAACAACAATTGAATAATTTTAAAATGTCGCGCTAGTTAATACCAACTGCCGCGAAATTTCCTAAATTTCTAGGGTTCTTTTTTATTAAAAAAGGGTGCTAAATAGAAAACATAGTATAAAAAACTCGTTTCAGAAGTCAATTCCTGCATTCGACCATTAAAACTCGCACTAGCGCGTTCGTTTTTCTAAAACTTGGTCTCGTACAGGAATTGTCAACTTCTGAAACTCGTCTTTTAATATACTGAAAAAATCGATAATAAAACAATGAATACCTTGCATTTCTATGGCCGACATATTTCATCTTCATTTCAGCTTCCATGCTTTCAGCCTTTTTCATATCTGATCCATCATTATCATCATCATCATCATCGTCATAATCAAGTTCCACATCAGAAGTTATATCGTTATTTAAATCTGTCGAATCATCCATACGATTATTCAATTCAGTATCGGAAGTCGAAGGCACTGATGGTTGTCCCTGCTGCTGTTGATGGTATTGAGATTGATCATTTTCACGATTATTCGCCTCATTTACCCGTAAACTAATTGTAGCATTAGCTGTACTCTGTTGTGAATATCTCAAACTAACCGATGGCTCAGCACCGTGTTGTTCAATGAAACCATCACGTAGATTCCTTAATGTTGTCAAATGACTGTATAAACTGTTTACACAAGCTGAACCTTCAGCCGATGAACGATTGCTTTCTTCCGATGTCTCTTCTTGTTGTTGTTGTTCTTGGTTATCAACATTATCATTGTCTCTACTGGTTGTTGCTACTGGTTCAGTTTCCACAACATCCATACGTTCTTGATTTGTCTCTGAATTTTCTTGTTGTTGTTCTTGTTGTTGTTGTGGCTGTTGTGGCGTGGCTTCTTGATTTCTTTGTGTTGTTTCATTTGCATCTAATGAATCTTCACCACCTGCACTCAATGCAGCGCGTGTCATTGGATCGTTCAACATTTGCGATAAAACATCAGTCATACGTTGCATTAATGTAGCATGTAGTTGTGGCCTGGCCTGACCTATACCTTATTTAATTTTAATAAACCGTTGTTAAATAAAAAATATATACAAGCTGAGTATAAAGTAACGCATAATCGTTATAACGTTTTTATTTACAAAAATTTCGAAAAACGCCGTGACAGGTAAGTTTTTATTTTTTAATTAATTAATTGTGACTAACAAGTAAACCACACGAAGTTGAAACTCCCAATTTTGATGATTTTTGGTATACAGGGTGATTCAAGAAGATGGGCCATTGAAAGTATAAGAAGTTCTAATTGATGGAAGTTTCTGAAATTTGGTCTACAGCCATCATGTCTCCTGAACCTTCTTTAGAAAATATTTTCGTTATTGTAACAACCCCCGTCATATGGGGTAGTGCATCCTACACTCTTATTTTAAATAGAACAGTATATTTTTTATTGCATTTTTAAATTCTTTGATAAAATCGAAGGGGACTTTGAGAACATAACCCATGGGCTAGCAGTGAAAGTTTTTCAGATATTTCAGCTTTTAGTGCAATTTTAGAATTTGCAGTGTTTGATTGAAAAATTCATATTTTTGAAGATATAATATTTGAAATATTGAAACCTGGAATTTAAGTAGTACAAATAATGTACTTTCTATCAGTTTGAACAAAATTTAATTATCTTCCAACGTTTGGCTGAAATAAATTTTTGAGGCCATTTTCAAAGTGGGATATCTTACTTACTTTCAATGGAACGCCATATTTTTCCTTATATGATTGGATAGAGAAAAATAATGGGCATCAAACTGTATAAGCACTTTCTATACCTATCATTGATAATTTATCGGTTACTTAAAATTTTAATTTCGTCCAATCACCTCCCTTGAAAGAGAATTCAATACGTCTAGTCGCCTATGCCACTATAATAAAATACATAGAAGGCTTAGCAAAATGACAAAATATCATAAATGACGCTAATATTCAACATTTTGTATGTGTTTTTCACAATTTTAGGACATACCACATGCACAAAAAGCAAATGCATTAAATATTTATTCAATTAATTACCAATTTCTTCCATTTATCTCCAATGAAATAGTCTAAAATTAATCAATTGTTTTCATGTTAATTGTGACAATTGAATTGAAAGTTGTTTTCCTAAGCCTTCTATGTTTTACATTTTCTTTCAGGAAAGAAAATTAAATGAAATTGAAAATTTTGAATAAATCAAAAATTATCACAGATAGGTATAGAGAATGTTAATACAGTTTGATGCAGAATTTTTTTATCTATCTAGTCGTGTAAAGAAAAAATGTCCCATTTAAAATAAGCAAGATATTATAATTTGAAAATTGCCTAAAAGAAAAATTTATTTCAGCAAAACTTTGAAAGACAATTGAATTTTGTCTTCACTAATAACAAGTACATTATTTCTACTATTTAAACTCCAAATTTCTACGTGTAAAATGATATAGTTTCAAAAATATGAATTTTTCAATCAAACACTGCAACTTTTAAAATTCCACTAAAAGCTGAAATATCTGATAAACTTTCAGCGCTAGACCGTGAGTCATCTTATCAAAGTCCCCTTCGATTTCATCAAAGGATACAAAACTGCAATAAAAAGTATACAATTCCATTTAAAATACAAGAGTAGGGTGCACTACCCCATATAAGCGGGTAACTAGAACAACGAAAATATTTTCTAGAGAAGGTTCAAGGGGCATGATGGCTATATACCAAATTTCAGAAACTTTCATCAATTAGAACTTTTTATACTTTTAATGGCCCATCCTCTTGAATCACCCTGTATACAGCCCCTATAAACTACTTATAGGAGAAGGTATTTTAAATACAAAAAATCCTCGGACAGATAACTTTTATTTTTTAATTTTCTATCAGCAGAAGAATTTTCATGTTGACATGTTTTACCATGGAGGTAGAAAATTACAAAAAACATAAAAAATAGCATGTAATCATTTAGAATTTCAATCCTCAACAAGGGATGAACACGCAATTTTCATTTTTTGATAGCCCTAGTTAATCTTTATCATCTAGTTTTTGAATCACTAAAAAATATTTAACCCTTCCAGAGACATTCGAAAAAAACTGATTTTGTAGGGGGTATTGATAATAAACAAGGTCCCTACGGTCTAAAAACTAATGAAAACTCCCTTACGTAAAATTTCCCCAGTACTTAAAATTATTAATAATGCCTTAATTGATCTACCTTCCCCATTAACATCTCATTACTATGAAGTTTTGGATCCTTGCTAGGGCTATGTTTAATCATTCAAATCATCACAGGAATTTTCCTAGCTATACATTACTGCCCAAATGTTGGCTTAGCATTTGATAGAGTAATTCATATTTGCGTGATGTCAATTATGGATGATTAATTCGTACTATTCATGCTAATGGAGTCTCATTTTGCTTCATTAGAATTTATATCCACGCAGGATTCATATAATCTAGTACACACTTGAATAATTGGTATCATTATCCTGTTTATAGTTATATAGTCACAGCCTTCCTAGGTTATGTTCTCCTACGAGGCCAAATATCTTTCTGAGGGGCAACAGCGATTACCAACCTTTTATCATAAATTTTTTACCTGGGAATTTCTATTGTCCAATGACTTTGAGGGGGATTCGCTGTTGATAATGCAACCCTTACACGATTTTTTGCCTTCCATTTTCTGCTTACCTTTATTGTTTCAGCTCTAGTCATAATTCATTTACTTTTCCTGCACTGGGTCTAATAACCCCCTAGGGACAAATAGAAACATTGACGAAATCCATATTTCACCCTAAAGGATTTAATAGGTTTTGTCATTATAACTACAGCCTTAATCCTACTTTCCTTAAGAAATTCCTACCTCCTAGGAGATCCTGACAATTTTACTCCTGCTAAACCCTTAGTAACTTCTGTGCATATCCAACCAGAATGGTATTTTTTATTTACCTACGCAATCCTCCGTTCAATTCCTAATAAACTAGGGGGAATAATTGCCCTACTAATGAGAATTGCTATCTTATTCATTCTATCTTTTACAAACGAGAAAAACTTCCTAAGGCCGCGTTTATGTTGGAGCTGTGATAAACGATCAGAGCAGCGTTGCGAACCAAAGCGGAGAAAATTAATACACTGTTTTAAATGAAAGTGTTTATATTGGAGCGTCGAGTAGAGCAGAGACACTTTCATTTAAAACAGTGTATTAATTTTCTCCACTTTGGTCCGCAACGCTGCTCTGATCGTTTATCAAAGCTCCAACATAAACACGGCCTAAAAAATCAATTCAACCCCCAATATGTCCCTTAAACTTGAATATGGGCACGAACGACAAAACACGAATCCTTTAGAATAGAATGAACTACTTATATACCAAAAATCATCAAAATCGGGAGTTTCAACCTCGGCTGGTTTACTTGTAAGCCAAAACGGCTTTATCAGTTACCCTTGCGAAGAAATGACATCATCAATTTTTTTAAATGACACCCCCTATTTTTTATCCCATTTTCGGGTAGAGATTTTTTTCTACGTTCAGACATGTAAAAATAGTAGGGGGTTACATCAAAAAAAAATTCAGAAAAAAATCCTCAAGTTTACAAGATTTTCTATCATCAACATATCCCTGCATCAGCATAGTAAACCAAGATAGAATAAGCATTGCAAGCATTGATTTATTATTGGATTAAGTAGGCGTGGGTTGAATATTTGACAAAACTATGGGAAAATATGGCGGACCTAATTGTAAAAAATAAAATTGGAAATTTTAAAAATCACTTTGGAAGAAAAATAGGAAGGATAGTTGATGTATATGCGACGTATTTAGCCGCAGATAAGACGCCCAATTAAATTAAACTTTGTAATTCTATTTTTGCCAATTAAATTCGCCATGTTTGCTAATAATTTTGTCAAAAATTTACAATTGCATACTTGATCCTCTAAAAAATTGCATTTTTTCTCAAAAATTTTCTAAATTAACCCCCTACTATTTTTACATGCCTCAAAGTAAAATAGAAAAATATGCCCTACCAGAAAATGCAATAAAAAATAGGGAGTGCCATTTAAAAAAAATAACGATGACGTCATTACAATTAATTAATTAAAAAATAAAAAGTTACCTGTCTCGGCGTTTTTCCAAATTTTCATAAATAAAAAAGTTATAACGATTATACATTACTTTATACTCACCCTATATATATTATACAAATACATACTAACTGTTGTGGTGGCATCACGTTCTGGACGTGCATCCGGTCCAGTATCAGACCAATCGCCACGTAATCTTAAACGACGTACCGGCGGTGGTGAATGATTGAAACGTTTATTGTTTGTATTTATTTCTTTCAATTTCTCCCATGCTGATGGTGATTTTCTTGATTTTTTCAATTCAATCGATTCAAATTGTTTTAAACGAAATAAATATAAATAATCTGATGAATAACTGACTAGCATCTCCTGACCATTTGCACTATAACTTAACGATGTAATACGATAGCGACGATCCTCTAAATTTGGTGCAATGAAATTACAGAACGGTTTAGCTTTTATATGTTCTAGAATAAATATAAACAAGATTAAAATCTTTTTTTATAAATATGAATTAAAAATGAATACCTTCTGGTAGTGTACTTAATGATCTTCTATCATAGATTCGTACAGTTGAATCAGCACAACCAACAGCTAATTGATGTGGTGCTATTGGACTTATAGCTAATGCTGTTATAGCCCTTTGGCATGATACTAGAATATCCTCTTTACAACGCGGTTGTGTACAACTAGTTTTAGTACGTAAATCAAACCAACGTACAGTACCATCTTCACCACAACTTAAAAATGTATTCGGATCATTCGGTATTGTTATCACTTCATATGTTGTGCCAGCATGACAGCTAAACTGATTATTATATGTACTCTTTGTGTTTTCCAAGTCTACAATCAAACCAATTTAAATTTCCATTATCTTAATCAATAGAAGTAAAATTTACCTGTATGTAAGATGATTCCATCACCTGAACAAGAGATGATTTGTTTATCATTAGAGCATGGTAAGAATTTTGCACTAAATATATTTGCACGATGACTAGTAGCATAATTCGTTTCAATTTTATAATTATGACCGTTTGTTATAACTAAATGTTGATCATCTGAACCAGATAGAATATATTCACCAGTACTGTTCCAACAGATTGTATTTACACAACCTTGATGGATTTCTAATTTCTTCAAAAGTCCCAAACGTTGTAACAAATCTCCATCATCTGTCAACACACATACACAATGTGATAATGAATGAATCGATAAAAATTCACAAAAAAGAAACACCTACCTTTAGCATTTTTTGATAATTTCAAATTATTACTATACGGCTGATTGTATAAATCACGAAAAACAGATTTCGGTTTAATATTCATTATTTAATCAATTTAACACTAATCACCCTATTAATGTGTTTTTTTATCACAGAGCTGTCTACAATTTAACTAAAAATAACATAATTTTTTTTTAATGATTACAACGATTTGTGTTACTTGATACAATTCAAATTGAATTGAATTAACTGATTAGGGGGGTGATATTGTTGCCGTTTTGATATTTCACTAAACATCAGGAATAATATACGGAAATATCGTCGATTTTTCTACAAATTCCACAATTTTCTTTATACTAGAATTTTCACCAGCTGTCAAAGTGGACTGATATTGAGAAATTGACAGCTGTCAAAAACCATAGACGTGTAACCTTAACCATAATTTAATTATAACAAAATAAAAAAAACACCACTACCGATTATTAATTAAAAAATTCGAGATTTGTACGACACACAAATTGTCTTAAGCTATTTTGAATTTTTATAAATTTAATCAAAGCTAGTATAAACCAACGATATTATACTTAACAAGAATAGCTCAATCCCTATGCTGCAATGTTGTTTGTTGAAACATGTACTCAACTCGATGTGACGTATGAATTGTGGCTTCCTACCAAAATTAATTGTGTTCTGTCTTTATCGCACCAAAATTAAGCATATTCTGTCTTCGTCTGATATTTTAGTTTATTTTTATTGCTTATTAGCAATTGTGTTAAAACTTTCTAGATTACTTAATTAGTAAATAATAAAAAGATGGCAAGATAATTTAAATAGGAAACCAACCATTAAATGCGGTAATTTTTAACAAACTGATTGATAAAATGTTAAAACAATACTGTTTTTTCTTCAATTTCAATTAATTTCGTATCAGTTTATGTTTATAACCTTAATCTGTATATTTCTCAAATGTTTGTTTATTATTACAATCAAGAAATTGTTGTAAAACAACTAGCGCAAGAAAATTGTACAAATAAAACTAATTGCGAACTTATTTTTTTAAGCAATAATAATAACATTTTCTTCTGTATTGTTTATTTATGTATAGTCGTTGCCAAATAACTTTGATCTTCAAAGACTAATGAGTGAACTAACAATTGTCATTTAAAAGAAATCCCACATTATAAATTTAAGCACTTAGACAAAGATGCCAATAAAAACTACTGTCTTGAGATAACGATTTATGCCCCTCTACACGTTAGGCGGTCATCCTTTTTTAATACGTTGCACAGGACAGAGATAGATTAACTTTCTCTTGTCCCTTTCTCCCTAGTTGTAAAAATGAATACGGGAGTAGATTTGATTTATATGTATATTTGTCAAAAGATTGAAGTTTTTGAATTTTTTACTTGATTTTGAGCTACGGTTTTTTACTATTGTCTAGCAAATGCCTGGAACACAATTTGTAATTAATTTGTTAAATATTTTGAGTGCTAAGAACAAAACAGGACAATAGTACATTAGTCAAATGCATGCTTATAATGTTCATACATTTCTTAATAGCGACCGGAGATCAGGGTTATTGGGCGACGTCTATACTTATTTATTATGTCCCTCAAATAACATATTAAACAATTTTACAATATTAGATAGCGACTAAAGTCTAAATTTCTACTCAAAAATACATTTTTGTCCAAATTTTTGTATTTTTTAAAGTAATGCGACTTTTATTTGGGGAAATGTTTTAAAAGTGGCAACATTGAATATGCTATCTGTGACGTAGTAGCGTTGAATGAATAATATATAGAAGTTTTGAGCCCATGTATTTTTGTGTGATCG
>JAZBGW010000566.1:6784-22283 GCA_037464815.1 Mylabris variabilis | reverse complement strand
TAGTAATAAACAAATTATTGCAATGAAACTGATCAATTTTTTAAATAGAACAATTTTCAATAGAATCTTTCCAAGCGTGAACAAATCGATTTTCCACTTTAATTTATCAAGGAGTCCTAACATACCGTGCGGTTTTTGATAAGCTGGTGGACCATAAACTGGCGGTGGCAACGGTGGTGGATAACTACAATTTTTATGATTCATAATATATAATTTAAATAATCAAAAAAAAAAACTAACTTTGGGATTGGTGCTAATGGTGGCCCATATACCGGTTTCGGTGGTCCATATTGATAATTCAGTTGTGGTGCTATCGGTGCAGGATATGGATATTGATTTTCATTATAATCACGATCATTTTTTTCATTCATCACATTTTTATTGAGACTATTATGTGATTGTTGATACGCTTCTAGATAACTATCTTCAATTGCATGAATTGTGACACTATTACAAATTACTAACAATATTATGAATGATATTGTAATTAAATGATTATTAATTACTATCATCATGATTTCACTAGAACGATCACAATACAACTGATTTGATAAAGACAATGGTGAAGAATCACTATTTAAGTTTTTCTTCTTCTGTTTCGGATTGTGCTACTATATATCACATGACCTACTCTGATTTTAGCCAATTTGAGGACAATTATTTCACGATAATACAAAATAGACAATGTTACAAATTATTTTTATAATATTATCATGCGGTAAAGAACCGTTTAAAGATGAACGTGTCTATCATTCAAATATAATTGAATTCTTTTACTATACATATGACAAACATACGTATGAAGCACTACAAATAGTTGTATGTCCAATCCAATTTTATATTAACAATAAAGTGTATAGAAAAATAATACTGCTAATACACAAAATTAAGGGCGCCATTTCTGATTTTCGGGCGCAAACTTGCCAAGCTACGGTACTGAACTCTATACAGCATAGTACTAAGAAAATATTTTTTTAGAATCAATATTTTTAAATTAATATTTTTGTAAATTACAGAACATGTAAACATGAGTGCGGACCTGCATTTATTTGGAGAACTGTAGGTACCTATAAGTAAATTTTAAACATATTTTATCCTTGACTTTCAATTTCAATGAGATTTCTATTGTTATTGTTCTGTATTTTATGAAGGTACATATACAATCACAATTAGATCTATATTATTTTTCTATTTTAAATCAAACACCCGATTTTTTTATACGTAATTAGAACAAGGAAATGTTCGGAGTTCATTGGTATTAAATACGTTACAATGTAATCTGTCCCAGAATTCATGTGGTATTATTTTAAAAAGTCATTTGGACGAGTTAAAATAAGAGAATTTCACTTTCTAACGTGTTTATCTTGATTAAAATTTCGTTTGATAATGTGACATTTCGTGATGATAAAGTGCTTGAAAATGAAACAAAATTTCACGATAGTCACATGAAATCATTCTGTTAGAAGTGGAGATGTTTTCTATTTTTTAAGAAAAAAAATCTACATTGAAAAACCTTCGAATCATTATTACACTGTCTAAAACGAGTGTCTTTTTACCGACTTCCAAATGAGCTACGAGGTTCTAACTTTACTAGCCTACCAAGAACAGAACGGCCAAATTGTATAGTGTCAGGTCGGACAGCCTGTATACCATACGCAAATTTCAAATAATTAGAGAAAACTCGTAAAATTGCGGACATTTTCTGGGATTAAATTGGAACGAATTGTGGTCGGATTTGAATACAATTGTTTCTATATTAAATAGCGGTAAAAAGGGGATGGTATACACACATACTATAGTGAAACGGATATTTATCCTAACGATAAAATTTATGAAAGACCGACTTTTAACTTTAAATATATCCTCCTGTGGTAGGGTAAATTGTTTTTCAAGCTTATCAGATTTTATAAATTTAAATATTTTTACTATATCTACTACTACTACTACCACCTATTATGATGGTTTTTTAGTATGGAGAGATCGCACCATGTTACCAAAATTAGTCTACTTCTCTTGTCTCTATTATTTTACTTACACGACAACAGTAAATAGAATGACAACAATAATAACAAAATGCCACCTCTTTATTTGCTGATAAAATTAATGAATAATATTAAGTACCTACACACTATAAATACAGTATAGCTTTTATATTTGTTTCAGCTCAAAAAAGCGGCGGTACTCAATTAAAACTAGTCATCGATTATCCCAACAATCTTCAAGCATTATTCAAACCAATGAGGTAAGATTTTTTTCGCATTTTAAATCATAAGAAATATATGTATAGGGGCGCATCCACCAAAATTAGATTAAATCAAACGTAAAGATTTTTAGGGTGTGATTAGACGGTTTTTATGTATCTGCTATGTTTAAAACGACAGGAAAGTAATTATTTGATTCTATTTTTTGATAAAAGCAACAAAAACAGATTTGTATGGAGAAAGAAAGAACGAACGAGAAACAAAAGCACAAATAATTCATGGAAATTCTAACAAATAGAGATTTGAATTTTACTCAATTTACATTGTCATTTTTACCGATTATTATTATTATTGTTATTATTTGTGTATAAACTTATGTATTGTGTATATTTATAGTATCTATCGTAATCAATATTTACATTAAAATTGAATATGAATTTCTATTATAATTACGAGGCTTCCTCAATATCAAAACCACGTTTGATCTAAATTGCTCTTATATATTGAAGGAAATTGTTAATATTTAGGTCAACTAATAACAATTATTTAAAATTAAAAAATAAACATTAGGTTACATTTATAATTAAATTATTGATTAAACAATTATCATGTTAGATTTTGGTGGCAGATGTTTTTAATTTGAGGAAAAATCAACAAAATAGACCTTTTAAGGGACGTCATACGGTTGAACCATTACATACATAATTACACTTTTTTGTATAAAAAACTACAGTGTTACTTTTGAATTTTCACATATCTAAGATTTGTTTAGAATGATTTTTATTGTCCCAAGGATTAAAAATTAGAAATTTATATTGCTTTAGAAAAGAAGAGAGAGGAAAGAAAAAAGGATCAATAATTGCTTGGTTCTTGGCTCAACCTAATTGCCGATTTATCATCAAAATTATATTTCGTCCTCTCCCATTTCTCGTTTAGATTAATCGAAAATTTTGTTTAGTCTTTTAAATAGACGTGGTTTTATCAAAAAACGATTAACATTGTGTTTTTCTAATTTCCATGAAAATTAGACTACATATGTTGATTAACATGTTTTAGATTCACAATAAAGATAAACACGATCCATATTTTTAATGTTTCGTCTTTATATTTTCTATTAAACATCCCAAAAACAAACTCAGATGGTAATTTCTTGTGTAACACTGACATTTTGCTGATCGTTCTTAAAACAAGTAGTGACAGTAGTGTTGCGTGAAAAATTCTATGAGAACATACATATCTGAGTAATGTAATTTGTCATCATTGAGGACGGAGGAAGAAAACCGGATCGTTTCGTGTTTGATTATTAAAATGAGGGTTGTGTTTTTTTTCTTCTATCTACTTTAGTTCTTTTTTTTAAATATTAAAATTCTACATTTATGATTCGAAACGTAGTACAGATTGTGGTTAACACTGTTGGAAATAAAAGTATTGAAATTTGTGGAATTTGTTCGAATTATTTGACCCTTAGAATCCCAACATAAGACCGAATACATTTCGATAAGAAAATCGAGACATTCTAGAATATTTTATGCGTACAACATACTATATGTAAATAGGTGTAGAAAAGTGGACCGATTTTTTTTTTCGCTTTGAATCTAACAAATATAATTTAAATAAAATGGAAAATCTCAAGGAGAATCAGTTGTATTTACGTATATATGTAGGTATACAATTCCATCTATTCATCATCATTTTATTATTGTAGAAAGTAAAGGGGGGAAAAGGTAGATTAGAATATAAGGTGCGATATGGAAATGTCACATTATCTATAATCCAAACACGTACATCCAGCCACTATGGCCCACAATTCGTTATCTCGACAGGCGTTCTCTATTCTATTCTTTCTTTACCTATCTAGTTTTTCCTACTTTTTTACCCCGGCTTCATCTAAACTAATTCAGTAGCATTGTAGAAAATATATAGGCAGGCATGGAGAGAAAGAGATCAAAAGAAAAACTTGTATGCAACCATATAAAAATGATACTTTAAATTGCCCAAAGGAAATCTCTTCTGTTTTAGATTGCACGGATACATTTTTTGTTTGTACCCCCTGTAATTGATGAGAATGATGAGAGAACAAGACAAACTCGTATTCATACCTTAGTAGTCGAACAATTGATTCTGTTTTGATATATGTAGGCAGATAAATTAAATTGTCTTCTATAGAATTGCTAATTGTTATTTGTATACAATGTTATTGTCTTTATTGTGGTTACCCTATCATTTCTCAAATATGCTAATTAATAAGGCATCTGTACCTACGTCATTCAAAGAGGCAATTATATCGACTTTTTTCTGATAAGATGATGGCGGTTACAGAGGTTAAAGCTTCCAATTCTTTTTTTCCTTTTCTCAAACATAATTTAACTGTCAATAGAGCTTATTATTTTTTCTTTGTTTTTATCTTCTTATTTCTTTCGTATCTAAACTTAAAACTAACTTTTCACTGCACACGAAGATAATTTATGGGACAATTTTTCTTATAGTCTGACTGAACCAATTATGATTGTAATAAAAATTGTAAAAATGGGAAAATATGGAAATGGAATGGCACACAAAAAATCAAAATTATTGGGAATTATTCGATCAATAATTTTAAATTACGTAATTTAAATCTCAACTTATTAATTTGTAAGAATATTGAATCGTAGCAAAGAGACTGTTTAGATGGTTTTAGTCGTTTTATAGGGAGAGTTTTCGAATTTAAGTCTACATTTTCAAACGTTTTCAGCGTTAACCATGAGTTTTTCTAATGAATTTTGCTATCGAATCGTAAAAAATAGGGGATTCAGATACTTCTTCAATCACGAATACCTTTAAAATGCAGTATTTCTTTGAGAATGCTAATTCCTCCTTATCAATCTATTTATTATAATCAAATCAGATACAATTCAGTGGAAAACCTCCAAATCAAGTTATAGATGATAATTTGTCACAAATACAATTGTTGTATACGTAATTCAACAGCTACCTCATAGAAATCAACCTATGTCAATATGGAGATAGGACAATTTCTATTAGAAATGTTCAACTGACATTCACAAATACACACACACACACACAAACATTTACAACATGGAGTGCAATAAGCTCTGACATTATGACTTTCTATTGAAGTTGAAATCAAAACCATTATTATCGTTCAGAATTAACTACAACAGATATGAACACAATAATGTACAAAATAGTTATCCTTTTTTTATATACAAATGAAACTACAATACATACTTGAATGTTGTAGGTATATTTTTTTTTACTAAATACTTTGGTCTATTAAGTGGTATAATAAAAATAAAGAACCTCTCTATTGGTGTTTCAACGATACCAATTACACTCTCTAAAGTCTAACTTGTGCCAAGTATCTAACGATAAAAACTTCTTGCCTACATTTTTTTCTTAAATAGACCTTTCCAAGATAAAAGATTTAAGTGGTTAATAATGAAAGAATTATGAGCGTGTGTTATCTACATCTGATCACTTTAGAAGTAAAAGTGCTGAATAGAAGAATTAACCTCTTATAAGACGATTAAATCTAATTTGCCATTGAGATACCAATGAGAAGAAAGAAACTCAATAATAGTTGTTTTTTCCCCTTCTTTCGCCTAATATAAAATAGTAACTGTTTGTTTATTCACTTGTGGCTTTTTCTAAGGGCTGTTTAAAACGTGACACGTCTCTATAGACCTTCTATCTAACCGGGAGTAGAAGGAGAAAAAAACCACACATACACACCAAGTTTTTCTGTATGTTTTTTTTCTCTTCTATTCTCTCAGTGTTACTTTATCTTTGTATACATGTAAATATACGTATGTAGGGGATATTTGTTAGAATGTGTACGTGTGTTTTTGTTACAGGTTCCCAAGGGAACAACAGACCCTTCCCAATCACTTCTACTTCACGGACTACGAACGCCACAATGCAGAGATTGCCGCCTTCCACTTGGACAGGTACGAATTTACAACCGACCTCTTGAACTCTTGATATAAAACTAAGATTGAGTCAAGGTGGTTGTGTGGTGTAGCTATTTTTTTTTACCCTCTCTTCATCATTGTCAAACACGAATTCAAACGATTTATTTATATCAAGACAATTAACGAATTAATTAATTTCTAGGTTGATAATAATGCTAATTAGCCTGTATTATTGGTAAATAGAGAAGGTTTACGTGTTTGGGTACCCTATTATAGTTTGCCTTTGATTTATTTCTATATGTATGGAATCAATTTTATTATTATAAAACATACTACAATATAAATTACATGTACATAAAACTGTAATAAATTATTCTGGTATTCAAACCAAAATTATTGTCCGACGATAATAAATGATTTTCTGTTTGTTATTCAATGTATTTAAAATAGAGCACTAAAAGTTCTAATTTAATAATTAATAAAGAGAGTTTTAAAATTCTCCTTTGAACTGTACCGTCATTATCGTTTTTTTTTTTCAGTTATTTAATTCAATAATTAATGAATATAAAAAAATAATTACGGAATTGTATTAAAGTATCATTTTACTCAGGGATTTACCCATTAAAAATTAATCATTTTCTTCTGCTATTTAAGATTAAAAATTTTATGTCCACTTAGAAAAATAATTGTTTATATAATTGTTTTTAATATGCCCTGATGCATTGATTGTATTTTTATTTTTAAGGATTGGTTATACTCCATTAATCCTTAGTTGTATAAATGGTGGAGGCGCCGGGCGAACTTGCGAATAATTATTAGAAAAAATTCAAGTCCATTTTTAAGGCTTTATTAATTTTTCAAGCGTCTAGCCTCAATGATTTTTGAATTTTCAACTGTTTTTTGGATCACAGAGTTTCTAACAATGACAGCTAATTTACTGAACTGAATTAAGATAGTTTTTTGCACTTTTTTGATTAAACAGAACAGATGTACCCGCCTGTCTACTGAAGAGATAGTAGGTATTTTCTGCTTTGATATCAGACAGTGATGACAGAGACAATATAGTAGCGGCAGTTGTACAACTCCCGTATGACAAATAAACGAGTAAATAAGTAATAATGCGGGTCGTATTACTTGAACTTTAGATAGAAAGAGAATTGCAACTTGAAACTAGTTTCCTCTATAATATGTTGTATTTCTCTCTAAAATTTCAACAGACGAAACTTTATTGAAGAAAAGTATACAATATATTTTCCAATTATTATCAAACTATACAAAAATCATATAATATCATTTCGTTGTTGATTGAGATGAATTTCGACTTGATAAATTGATATAAGTTAAAACAACCCGTCCACTTGTTGTATCATTCTTTAAGGGAAAATGACAAAGTAGATGCCCATTTTTCATTTAATACTAACAATAAGGCAAATAAATGAAATGTCAGCCAAATTTAATAAAATAACATTATTCATCTTTATTGTCTTAATTTTTAATGAAAAGAATTTTGTGTTTTTTTTTTGATAAGATTATTGGGATTTCGTCGAGCAATGCCAGTAACTGGTCGAACATTAAATATGACAACTGAACTTTATCAGAAAGCTGAAGGAGAACTATTGAAAACATTCTTCGTGTCACCATCAGACAATCTATGTTTTCATGGTAAATGTACATATTATTGTGATACTTCGCACGCCATTTGCGGAAGTCCTGATAGTCTGGAAGGAAGTTTTGCTGCTTTCCTGCCATCGAACGAGATTGCTGCCAGGAAGGTACATAACAACCACACATACATACATATACATATCAATACAATACAGGGTGTCCCGTAAGTAGCGCATTTCCTCCTAAGGGGCATATAGGAGATGGAATCGTAAAACGAAAAGTCCTATACCCTTTTTTCACCTGACGTCCAGGTAATTAATTAATAATTAAATTAAGAAGCTAATCAGGTGCTTTCTTAGTTTGAACGGCTATCGCGCCAGCCTGCTAACTTTCCGTTCCTCTTTTAATCGGTATAGCATCGAGTGAATAATAACATAGATGATTCAGGCTCATACTTTTTTGTGTAATCGAAAAAATACTCCCGATACCAGGCAGCGCCACTATCGAAGCACTCCCTGTGATGTTAATGCAATTTTAGACAAGAAACATCACTAAATACATTTATTGCGTAAGAGAGGGCAATATTTTCACTCAACATCACATCTGTATCATATTACAGCGTCATAAATATGTTGAAGAAAATCTACGAGGCCACTATACCGAAATTAGAACTAAGTGTAAAACCATTAGTTTAAAAAAAACACAAAATTGCAATTAACAAGTAGATGGCAGCACCTCCCAAGCAAATTTTTCGATTATAAATCTCGCATAACGCTGAAATCTCTATGTTATTATTCAATCAACGGTTATAGTGAGCACCTGATTGGCTGCTTGATTTAATGAATAACTAATTAATTGGGAATCAGGTGAAAAAAAATTATAAGACTCTTCGTGTTGTAATTTCATCTCGTATCTTCCACTTAGGAGGAAAGGTGCGACTTACTGAACAGCCTATATATTAGCTATCAAAATGTATTTTTCCGTCTGATAATAAACATAATAGGTATGGAGACATCCATGGCGGCGATCTTATCATAAACGCAGAAAAGCACAATGGGAGAATGAGGACAATTATTGTGCTTTAGTTAAAGAGATACCACCATATGATCATGGACGACGTCTATATGATTTAATGGATATGTCTGTATTTGATTTTCTTATGGGCAATATGGATAGGCATCATTATGAAACATTTCGTATATTTGGTAATGATACATTTCCATTACATTTGGATCATGGACGCGGGTTCGGTAGGCCATTTCATGATGAATTATCAATATTAGCACCATTATTACAATGCTGTATGCTACGTGAATCAACATTACAAACATTACTCAGGTAAGTTTGTAGTTATTTTCATGACTATTTATTATTTAATTAAATGATACGTAATTTGAATATTTACGATTTGTTATTTACATTGAAAATGTAATAGAAAACAGTGTTGTCAATCCTATTTCTAACCGTACTAATTTCGTATTAGATGACTTCAATTTCCTTTAACACGCTCTTTTTATCGATTCTTCAAGTTAACATGATTCGAATTTAATAAGAAAGAATTGTACGAGTAAATAAAAATCTATTTGAATTAGATGAACGTCAACAGGTAATTTATACAGAGTTGGCAATTTATACTAGCGACATTCGATCAATATATCCATTTTACTCTCAATTTAATCGACATTATTTAACGAATTAGAATCGGAATGTCTCAATTTAATTTATCAGACGACAATACAGGCTTAAACCGATAACTCAGCTTAACGGAAACAACCCTTTTATTTTACACCCCACAATGATACCATATGTAATCATGAAAGTTAATAAGAGAAATTCCACCTTCTATCTCTATACATATACATAGGTACATACAATTCCATTATTATCAAGTATCATAGTTTGCACTATTAATTTCCTTGTTAAAATTAATAAAAGTTAATCTAGCTTATGTTTCATTTAATTCATTAAAAATTCGTTTTAACAAAAGCTATTTATTTATTTATTTAAGTATAAACGAAGTTATATCAAAAGAAATATTTTTCCCAATTCAATTGTTCTGCAACAAGGTATATATCATAAGAGAAAATTGGAAAACATTATAGTTATTGTGGCCATTATTTTTGATATACGTATATGTATGTGCATATGTATACCTATGTGTTGAAAAGGGGCAAAATCGAGGTGTATTTTAAAACATTCATGATTTCTTCTTAAGCCGATCCTCAGGGTTGAATAAAAACACTCTACATATTTCATAAAAGTCAATTTCCTGTTTACTGTTTAGTATTTCCTCTTTCATCCTATTTTCTGTTGATTTCAACGAACATATAATCTGTTATTATTATTATTTTTTCATAAGCAATAATGAAAATAGTAATCGAAAAAGAATTGCAATCGTTTTGATTGTTAAAGTAGGTAGATAAAAGGAACAAATTGTATTCAATACCCATCACCACTACTACTAATACCACTACTACCACCAATTGCTGTAACGATATGGTCTTTCTTCCGAATGCAATTAAGTTAAATGGCCAACGTTTCACGCGAGTCTCAAACTACAATTTTCTATTACATTCAACAATTCGGGTCGATGATTCGCTCCCTCCCCTGTAAAAACCACCCTTTTATATCAAGTCAAACATTCTATATAAATAAAACACGTTTATATACAAATACTATATAAAAGTAGTTGTTATTCTTACTTATTCTTTCTAATAAAAATTAAATGAATATTGCACCGCACAGTTTAATCAAGCTTGTACTTTTTGATTCATTTTACTCGCTCATTATTATTCTTTATATTTTTCTGTTATATAAAATTGTGTGTATTTTGTTAGTAGAATGTAATTCAAGTCGTAACAAATACGTGCCAATAGTGAGAACAAATGTTCCTCTATCTAATAGAGAATTATCATAGTGAGTGAGTCTCTTCTACTACTATTATTACACAATACTATCACCACCTGTATAAGAAATGAGAATTTATTATTTCGCGTGTTTAGAATACAAAATTAACCTGACTGATATTAAGTAGACTAAGTATAAATTCAAAAGGTTTAAAAATTAATTCAACATCATCAGTTTGAATGACTATATTATGTTTGTCTTTCTATATCGGCTCGTTTATCTATCGTTATGGTGTATATTTATTAAACAAATTGTTGTACAAAAAGAAAAGTTGATAAAATCAACACTACAACCACATTAAATGATAAACATGCCATGATAAAACCACAACTGGCCACCCCTTAATGTATTTCGATTACCTGCCATGATCAAAAAAAAATATATATCTCACATAAAAAAAGAACTATTCCAACTACTTATCTACATATATAAATTATATTGTTAGAAGAAAACAGGTTAAAAATGTTAAAACCGGACATATTCTAGTATTATCTTCTTTAGAAAGATAAGGCATTAATATTGATGGTCTGTGCATATTACAGTATCCAATCTGGGCTGTTGAGTAATGCATGGAGCTTGTTGAGACGCTATTAAAGCTATGTCGTTGACGACAACATAATCTCACTTCCTAATTTTTGCTACTTTTCTCTTCTTTCTCTTCTCCACACGAATTGGATTCTTTGTTCTCCCCTATCTCTCTTGTATAAATAAGTACCACTTTATAGTAAGTAAACACAATACACAAAGATATAGTGATAGCACTGATACAAGTTGAGGGAGGTGGGTGGAAAAATGAATTATTTTAACCAAACAAGGGATATCGTGTCATACTATTTAATGGAATGTATTTAAATCAAATGATAAACATCCAATTGGGCAGGGTGAAGTTTTTCGTTAGAATATTCGTATTTATAAAAAATGCAGGGTGTTTTCGAATATTTTGTCTGGCGCATCCGCCATTTTACGCATTCGTTTATTAAATGAATATTTTAATTTAAAAAAAACGTCATTCGTTTGTGGAAAAACGATAGATTTTCAGAATAAAAAAAAAACACATCCCCACAGAAAATTGGATTGTAATAAAATACGTATTATCCGGATTTCTTTGGATGAGCATCCAAATTTATCCCAAATTCATGAACTGTCTCCATCTATCAACAGAGATTGGCTGACGTTTAAACGATACCGAAGCACAAAAAAAATAATGAAAAATCAACTTGACAGAAAGACAATTTTACTGGCTTAATTATCTCGAAGTAATAAATTTTTTTGATTTCTGTATATGTTTTTATTGGCATCTGAGAATAACGTCAAATTTCGAAATGAGAATGGATTTTCAAGTGATCTTCACAAGCTTTCTCACTTAGAGATTGAAATTTCTTTCTTTATATCGAATAGAGTTCTGTCATTGGAACATAATAGTAATAGTTTCATTTCTTTTCCATTAGAGCAATGTTTGTATTTACAATCGTCTTGAAAAAGATATTGTTTAACACTCGAATCTATACTTGAAAATGTATTCTTTCATAAAAAAAGATTCAAGGGTGGAAAAGATCCCCCTATATTCGATAGAATTTCATTTTAATTCCTCTCTTGCAGAACACAACGTTGAAGTTCTTTCGTTAGAGAATTCAAATAAAATATACAGTCTCCTCCTGTGCATTTCATTTCACAATCATCAGTCTATTATAATTAATTAATATTATTACAATGTAATTAAATGTTGAGTTGTTTAATTTGATGAAAAGTTAAAGTTACTCCCATAGAACACACAGACGATATTCGATTACGAACGTTAATGGTGGTAGTAGCTTTGTAATTATCTAGAAGAAGTTGAAAAGAGGTTAAAGAAGAGCGTCAGAAAAAAAACGGAACGGAAACAATTCGTTCAACAAATAACAACGAATCTAAAGTCGAACTTTGGACGATCAATGTTGGAATGGTTGGAGAAAGAAAAAATAACTTATGTATACCTTTTATATCATGCAATTATATAACGAGTTTTTTATGATGTCCGATTACACTCCCCCAATTCAATTAACTTATTGTTTAAACGAGACTCAAATTTCTTTTTTCGTGATTGTCATCTATTCTTTTTTTGAATGCATACACGATTTGTATGTGTAATGGTAAGATTGTAATTGACCAGTAGAGTAGTCTTTATTCTTTACTATTTCTACTTTATACATAAACGTCTATGTATATGTTAGAAAATGGATGCTCATTTTTGATGCGGTTACACGATTCAAAAGAATGAATGAGAGATCAGAATCGCGTGTAGCACGGCATCAGATCAGAAGACTATATTGAAGGGGAGGAGAAAACAACTATACAGATCCTGAGGTTTTATTTTTACTATTTTGCCTCTTTTCGTGCTTTTCCCTTATTTAGTTTATACGATCTGTTTAGATTAGATCGCTTCTTAAGTATACACAAGAGTGGAATTCCAACAGTTTGCTATTTTAAATGATAAAATTTCGGAAAAATACAAAACAATCTATACTATATAACACACATTTAAAATAGCAACCATACAGGATGAGTTTAAAGTAACGCCTAATATTCATTCATTTTTTATTTATGAAAATTTCGAAAAACGCTGAGACAGGTAACTTTTTATTTTCTAATTATTTATTTGTGACTGAACCAAAACGGTTCTATCAGTTACTATAGCGAAAAAACGACATCATTAACAATTTTTTTAAATGACATCCAATATTTTTTAGCATTTTCAAGTGGGCATTTTTTCCACGTTCAGACATGTTAAAATAGTAAGGGGTTACATTACAAAATTCTTAAGAAAAAAATTATCAAAATTTCCAAGATTTTCTGTCAACATAATTTTCATGCATCAGCATAGTATACGAAAGACACAACACTTTTGAATAAGCATTGCAATCATTGATTTTTTAGAGGATCAGGTATGCATATGTTAAATTTTTGTTAAAATTATTGGTAAACATGGTGGATTTAATTGTCAACAATAATATTGTTAACTTTAATACAATTTGGTTTCTTAACTGTATACAAGCTGTTAAATAGGTCGCATATGCTTTAACTTTGCTTGCTCTTTTCCCTGCAGAAGTAATTATCATTAAAATTTGTAGTTTTATTTTTAACAATTAGGCCCACCATATTTTCCGATAGTTTTGTCACTTATTGTTAGTATACGTCTACTTAATCTAGTAAGTACGAAACCAATGCTAGCAATGCTTAATCAAATTTGTTGTGTGTTTTTCTAGAAAACTAAGAATTTTTTCTCGATTTTTTTTATGTAACCCCCTAATATTTTTACGTATTTGAAAATCCAATAAAAAATAGTGGGTGCCATTTAAAAAAATTTTTGATGATGTCATTTCTTTGCAAAGGTAACTAACAGAATCGTTTTGGTTCATCCACAATTAAATAATTAAGATAAAAGAAATTCATAAATAAAAAAATTTATATATATTATGCGTTACTTTTGACTCGGCCTGTATAAATAGAAAGGTTAAATGTAAATAAACAATTGGGCTTTTTTTCTCCCTTCAATAGACAACATATACATAATGCATACACAATAATGGACAGGTGATAGTTACCCCTATCAATAAACGATAAGACTGCTTATCTAGACGAAATAAAATATGTATCCAATAATCACTAGTTGTATGTGTATTAATACGAAAAGCATTTATGGTTTAACGACACACTTCACATCTCCTTTTAATAAAATATCAAGAAAACTAATAAATAATTTTGATGAGTTATTTAGTTATTTACACATTTACATTACTGTTATACGAATATAGACGACTTTTTCACCCGGGACGATATCGCGACTTTCAAAAACTCACATCAAAAAGACTTTGAATGACTTACGCATTCTCCCAACATTGTTTTTTCCGGTTTTCTTCATTTTATTCTGGAACGAATAGAGACGTTTCGTATTTTTTCTAGAATATAATGAAATAAAACGACAAAAACCAATATTGAGAAAGTCTTCGAGTCCATTCTTTGACGTGAAGCATGCTTAGCTCCTTTTTGAAAATCGCAACTTTATCCGAAACAAGCGTCTTTTGACCCACTTCCAAATGAGCTTCGAGGTTCTAAATTTGCTAGGGGAATACCCTACAGATCCTTTAAATATTTTTCTAATTGGTGGTCAATTAATAGAGGTCGCAATAAAAACTAAGTATTCACCGGGTAAAAAGCCCTCTATGTAGATAATTCGATAACAATATTCATCTTATTTTTAATTATTTACTAGATACCATAATGGACCGATAAGATTAAGTGAAGCAATGCGTAAAAGTTTAGCAAATGATCCTGTTGCACCAGTATTGTGGGAACCGCACTTAGAAGCATTGGATCGACGTATTGAAATTGTTCTAAGGGGTGTACGTGATTGTTTACAAAAAGGTGAAGATATAGGATCAGAAAATCCTGATGAAGATACGTAGCAAAAAAAAATTATTTTTCATTATTTAAAATGATGGAATGAATATACTAATTTAAATAAAATGGTCAATTACTTTTAATTTTTTGTTATTGTTGTTGTGTTTCGTTTTAATTATTATTTCAAATTACTGTACATAGAAAATATCCTGTAATACATGTAAAATATTACATAATTTATCAAAATTGTTTTTTTTATTTTATGTAAAACAAATCTAAACTTGGATTTAGTCCAGTTTTCTATCTACGGTTTAGTAAAAGTTTTCCTATATTGTCTTGTTTTTATTTCGATGTAAATATTTACTGAAAATATTACTATTGTAAAAATTGTAAAATAAATGGAATAACAAAACAAAATATACCTTTGTCTATGAAAAAAAAAATAAGCTAAAGGAGACTGTATTTCAATATCTCTTTATTATAAAAATCATAATACCA
>JAZBGW010000565.1:0-18476 GCA_037464815.1 Mylabris variabilis | reverse complement strand
CCGACTTGTGTTTCATATCCATTTGGCCATGTGATTATAGAGTCATGTATTTCGGCCATCTTTGCTGCTTTGATAACATCATCATTACTAGCACGTAAATCACCATAATGTAAATTATATTTGATTGTATCATGAAATAGTACAGAATCTTGTGGAACTATTGATATTGAACGACGTAGACTTTCTAAATCAACATCACGTATATCTTGATCACCAATTAAAATTCGTCCAGATTTTGGTTCATAGAAACGATACAATAGACGCACTATTGTTGATTTACTACAATTATTAATAATACAATAATGCAATGGAATAATTTTTGAAGATAATAATTTACCCAGAACCAGATCCACCAACTATTGCAACCTTTCTACCAGGTGGTATTGTAAGGGACAGATCTTTCAATATCTCTTTACCAGGACCATAATCGAAATAGACATTTTCAAATTTTATTGCAGTAGATTTTGGATCAACATACAAATACGGTGCTAATTCTTTATTCTAAAAATTAATTTATAATATAAATTATACAGGGTGTTTTTTTAAGTGGTCAAATATTATGAAAACAGGTCAGGACTGGACAGAGTAGTTAGACGGAGATTTCCGCCGGGGCCAACTGCCTTTATGGTGGCCTCGCAATTATTCTTAAAAGAAATTACCATAAGTTATGTTTATTTAAAATGTAGGCGATATACATAAAGGTGTTCTGACAATAGGCCATTAGAATACTTCGACTGCAGCCGTTTTTCGCCTGGAACGGCATTTTTATTACATTTTGAATTCTATGGTTAAATCGATGGGGAATTTTATGGTATAACTTGTGGTCCAGTGTTAACAGTTTTTCGGTCGTTTTGACTTTTAGTAACTTTTTAAATTTAATACAGTCAATGTTAATATAATTCAATACAGATTTTTTTCTCTATCTAACCAAATAGACAAACATAAGGTGTTTTCATTCAAAATAAGCAAGATATTATAGTTTAAAAATTGCCTGAAAGAGAAATTAATTTCACCTAAACGCTGGAGGATAATTAAATTCCTTCAACTTTGATAGAAATTGCATCTTTTGTACTACCCCATTTCCAAATTTCAACCTTTCAGTGATAATAGTTTCAAAAATAGAAATGTTTTAATTAAACGCTGTAAAACTTAAGATTCCACTAACAATAAAAGTCAAAATATCTGAAAAACCTTTCAAGCTAGTCCACAGATTAGATTACCAAGGTGCCCTTCGATTGAATTCAAAAATCCAATAAAAAATATTCTTTTCTGTTTAAAATAAGAAAGTAAGGAGTACCTCGTATAAGAGACTGCTAAAATAACGAAAACATTTTCGAGAGGTACTTCAGGTGCATCCTACTCCCATAGTTTAAATACACCGAAAAATTTTATATTAAATTTTTGAATTTTTTGATGAAATCGAAGGGGACTTTGATAATACGACCTATAGTCTAACGCTGAAGGTTTCTCAGATATTTTGAATTTAAATGGAATTTCAAATTTTACAATTTTAATTAAAACATTCATATTTTTGAAACTATTGTCACTAAAAGATTGATATTTGGAATATAAATAGCATGAGCAATGTATTTTCTACAAAATCTTACAGAGTCTAATTAACTTTTAGCGTTTTGCTGAAATGACTTTTCTTCTGGCAATTTTCAAACTATAATATCTTGCTTATTTCAAATAGAACACAATATTTTGAAAATGGCCTGAAAAAAAATTAATTTTAGCTAAATGTAGAAACATAATTGATTTGATAGAAAGTACATTATTTTTACTATCCAAATTCCAAATTTTAATCTTTTAACTGCAATAGTTTCAACTATATAAATTTTTCAATCAAACACTGCAAAATTTAAAATTTCATGAAAAGTCAAAATATTTGAAAAACTGTTTGGGATCATAAGTACCAAAGTCCCCATTGATTTAAAAAAAGAATGTAAAAATGCAATAAAAAAATATACCATTCTATTTAAAATAAAAAAATAGGGTGCACGACACCATATAACGAGAGCTGATAGAACAACGTAATAATTTAATAATAATAATAATAAACCTTCACCGAGGCCAAATTGGTCCAGTCCGGCCCTGTATAAAACTTCTATTAGTTAGCGAGCGATTTGAAAAATATTTTAAGGATTTATAGAAGGGTGTCTAGAGATCATTTTAGCAAAATTAAAACCCTGTAGCTCATTTGGAAGTTGGTTAAAAAACGCTCATTTCTGACGTTACAATTTTCAAAAACGAACTAAGCACGCAAAACGACTTAGAATGACTCGAGCATCCTCCCAACATTGCTTTTTTTGTTTTTCTCCATTGTTTCGCATTTTCTCTAAAATTAAATAAAAATCACTGTTGGAAGAGTCTAAGAGATTCTTAGTAGTTTTGAGTACTTTGCCATTTTTTGAAAATTGCAACATTGTCCAAAACGATCGTTTTGGCCAACTTCTAAATAAACTACTAGGTTCTAATTTTGCTAAAATGCCCCACAGGGACCTCCCTGCAAATTCTTGAAATATTTTTCGAATCGCTAGCCGGCTAGTAGGAGTTTCATAAGAATTGGCCGCTTTTTTTAAAAAAACACCCTGCATTAATATAATAAAAAGTAAAAGATAACCGTCAAACTTACTTTAACTTTAGGATCCATTGTCATTAATGTAAACATTGTTTGCATGTCGATTAGAGCTTGACGGACTTCACGATAAACACTGCCTAGGAAACCTAAAGGGATTGAGAGTTGGAAGAGGAGACCGTTTACCATGACTAGATCACCAACAGTCATATTCCCTACAATTCAAACAATTCTTATTGAAAGATTTTAGAGAAATTTAAACCAGTAAAGAGCTTGATCGACGAAAATTTGATAAAATTATCAACTTCACCAGTTATTAATTTTTAAAAGTATTCTCTTATAGTTAAAGAATCAATATACAAGGTGTACCACGCTAATTCTTCTCGCAGTTGGCTGTGTTTTCAATTACGTAGTATCATAATTTGATTCGGCCGCTTGAAAAATGAAACCTGTAATTCTTTGATTCTTTATAAGAAAAAAAGTTCCCAAGAACGTAAGTCCGAAAACGCACTGGTTTTGAGACACAGGGTGTCAAAAAATATTTTTTATTGTTTTTTGACAATATACCAGGAACCGTTTGAGATACAATACTCAGCTTTTGTCTACGTCATACCATTCTTTTTGGTTACTTTATGAGTGCTTATTCAATTTATTTTAATATGCCAGTGGCGAAGATTTTAGGGCTCTGCGAAGTTTTTCGCCCATAATGTTTACAGCACTGAGAAAACTGGAATTTCGAAACCACAATTTAAAACGCCAATCTTGTCTAGATAAAAAAGGTTCTCTTGGTCCAAAGTTCTAATATGACCTGTTTTCGATAAAAACTTCATTTTATGATGCAGAACTCGCTTTGGGCACCTCAAAACATGTATCTAAAAATGAAGGGTATGATTCCTTGACTCATTTTTAGAAGAAGATTTTGAATAAGTACTTATAAAGTAATTAAAATGAGTGACATGACTTGGACAAAAGCTGAGTACTGTATCTCAAACGATTTCTGAGATATTGTCAAAAAAAAAACAAAAAAAAATTATTTCACACCCTGCATCTCGAAAATGGTGCCTTTGATGACCTACGTTTTTTGGCATTTTTTTCTTAGAAAGAGCCAAAGAACCACATGTTTCATTTTTAGACACATGTTTTGAAACACCCTGTATATTAGCAAATGCCAATTGTGAACCAAGTTACGACACTACATTACCAAAAGCATAGTCAACTGTTAGAGGAAATACACCCAGTATAAACAGAAAAATGAGAAAAAAGATAGCATCCTACTTATTTCATCATTTGCCTCAACCTTTTTTGTTGTAAAAAAAAACGACAACACAACCAATAAAATATCGATCCTACCTTGAACAATTTCCCGTGCAGCTAACACCATAATAGCACTTAATGCAGCACTGAAAATTGCCTGCTGCCCAAAATTTAATAGAGCCAAACTTGAGCTAGTTTTTAAGCTTGCAGATTCATACTTTTTTAGAGCTTCATCATAACGATCTGCTTCAAATTTTTCATTATTGAAATACTGAAAAAAAACACGATTTTAATATGAAACTTTTACAGAATAATTGCAAATTGTTTACTTTAACTGTTTCGTAATTAATCAAAGAATCGATGGCTTTATTTCCAGCTTCGTTTTCGGCACGATTCATATAAATACGGAATTTCGTCCGCCACTGTGTCACAGTTAACGTATATAAACTATAAATACCAACACAGCCCAAGGATATTCCTGTAAATTTTGAATTATTCGCTAATTTATAATTAATTAAGAAATATTTTACCGGCAAAAGCAGCTCCACATTTCAATCCTAATATAGATGAAACCAATGCTAATTCGAAAACAGTTGGTACAACATTAAACACCATTGCTGATAGAACGAAATTTATACCGCGCGAACCTCGATCTATTGTTTTTGATAAAGCACCAGTTTGTCGACTTAAATGGAATGCTAAATCCAAATTGTGTAGATGCAAGAATACATTTTTAGCTATTTTACGTATTGAATGCTGGGCAACACGTGCAAATACAGCGTTTCGTAATTCATTAAAACCAGCAGCACCAGCACGTGCAATACCATCTACAAAAAATGTCTATAATTTAATAAAAAAATAATCTAAATCGATTGATTTATCTTACATCCAAGTAACAGACTAGTTGCAACAGTTATCACAGTTTCTGGGGCTGAATTCAGATTCAACGTATCAGCTGTATTCAAATAATCAACAGAATATTTAAAAATAAACGGTACAGAAACATTCAGTAATTTCGCCCCTATTAATAAACCAACAGCTGCTGTCACCCTTCTCTGTATCGATTTATCATCTTTCGGCCATATATAATGCAACATTGCCTGTATCATTTGTGTCCCAGTTACTATCTGTTTCTTATCTAAAGGAATTGTATCGCGTGATAAAGCTGTAGCCCCCGGATGGAAACATTCTCGTACTTTCTGTTTTGTTGGAATTATTGCTGAGCGATTTAATGCTTTCGTTAAAATACCAGCATTAACTGGAACTGTTTTCGTGTCACTATCTTTACTTACATGTGCCTAAAAAAATATTTTAAGTGACAATTTTAAAAGGTTATATAACCTTACTTTTTGGATTTGTGTAACAGTTGGTAGAAATTCTTGAAATTTTCGCCTATTGTATAAATACGAATAATTTTTATAATTGTAAGATTGAGTTAAGTAATAATTTATTAATTTTGAGTTGAATTTAGATAATTTTAATAAAGTCGACATGATGATAATTGGGACGATATGGGAGCTACTTTTAACATTTCTTGTTATTCTTGTCCAACATGAACAAACATATAAGACTATCTTTTTTTAATAAAAAGCATGAGGTCCGTACTTACCATTTTTAACGCCCATACCTGGAATTTAGAGATTTAATCTAATTTAGAAATTGAGCTACGATCTGTATGTTCTGATTTCACTACGAACATGAAAATTTCTTTTCATAGGAGTAACTGTGTCAATATCAACATTATGAATCTTTGAGTTGTGTAAACTTGCCTGTAAAATAACCAATAAAAAGCTAACATTTAGGCGCGCAAAATTTAAATCACTTCTCCTAGTTTAGAAATAGAGTATAGGAGGAATAATGATTGAAGTCGGGTTTACACAGAAAAAGTCACTAGAAAAAATACAATAGTTACAATTAAAACAAAGGATGTTTCAGAAAAAGCTTTATTTTCAACAAAGATCGAAGAATTCTTGATTTTTAAACAGTCATCCACTTGAAGAAAACCGAAATGTTTCCAACGGAACGTGTAAAAATTGGGGGTTCAACCATTGTGGTCACAATGAAAGTATAAGAACCTTAACCATTTGAATATAGACGTAAACGTAATACTTAAAAACCCCATTTTTCACAAAATATTTAAATATTTTATAAACGAAAAAAAAATATAATAGAGAAAAAAATGATATAATTGTCGATAGAAATCCGGCGATATTTCGTATAATAATTATAGTATATGATGTGTATATGTATGCGTGTATAAAAAAATGGATTTATTCATCAGCTTTAATATCTCCAGATTCATTCGCATTTTCAACATTGCCCTCCTTACTGTCATCCTTTATTTCTTCACCATTTTGTTTATTATCAGCCTCTTCAATTTTATTGTCTTCATTATCATTTTGATTGTCTTTGGTATCTGTTTCATTGTTTTCTTTATCATCTGATGACGCATTTATTTCACCATTACCAAGTTTAATTGCGGCATTCGATGTTAATGTTGGTGCTGTATCGTCTGGTGCTAATTTTAAGAATTTCTCCATTTCATCCACCTCATTTGCCATATCGAATTGATCATAATCCTAAAAAAATTGTAATTTACAAAATCTAATTATAAATTTTTTGTTATTATAACTCTTACACCACAATAGACGTCATCGTTGAATATCTGTGGTGGTAATGGATGTCTTGGATTTGGATCACTGATTGTGCCCCCTAATGATGTTGAATTGTTCTGCATGAAGTCTTTTTGTTCTTCATTGCCCGGCTCGGCTATATCAATTACTTCATATTTAATATTTCTGGAATCTAAGATGAGTTGGACTCGTTGTTGTCGTTTCTTCACCTGTTGATTATTTCAACGATTTAATCGATCAGAATAGCCATTGTGTTGTTGTAATAGTAGTAATAGAAAAAAAAATTGGCAAACATTTTATTGATTTTTAATGACAAATTTAGATACTCACCTCTTTATTACCGGATATTCCACTCACATACACTTTCACTACCATTTTTCTCTATCTAATTGAACAATTAACAATTCGATTATCGTTTAATTAATAATTTTTCTATTCGTATAAAAAATCGTATCAGTTTGTGTGTTGATAACAAAAAAAAATTATTTGACAACAGAATTGGCTGTGTGGCGCCACACCTATTTTGGTGTCTATTAGACAACTTGTAAGGATATCAGCCGGGATTCAAACCATTAAGCCGCGTTCACACCTAACGAGCGAACGAACACGAATGAACAATCGAAATACAAAAGATCCACACTAATATTCGTAACACGAACAAATGTGCGCAAACAGAAGCAAATGCTATGAGTGTAAATTCACTTGTGTTCCGCTAAATTAAATGTAATAGAGTTTTCGTCGACACTATACGAACACGAACGAAGGCGAACGAACAGTTTACTTTCTATTTTCGTTCATTCGCAATAATTCGTGTTCGTTCGCTAAATGTGGACGCGGCTTTGCTGTTGTTAAATGTCTAAAAATTTCTAAAATTGTTTAAAATCAATTTGATGTTGTTTTGGATTTCTTCACAGAATAGAAGATTCAGTAATTTTCTAGAAACTACAAAAAACACAAACAGATATAATTAAATATGAGGATTACTCAAAACTCCCACTTTTAAATATAGTTAAACTTGTATGACTCACCGTGGAAAATACAATAAATTGGTCATAAATGCACAAATGATGAGTCTCCAAAATTCGTTTGTTTATCGCCAAATGTAACATCAATATTTAGAGTAATAAATTATTATTTCAATATTATTATTTATGATAAACACGATAAAAAAGTGTTATTCATCATCTTTTAAAATTTATGTTAAAGTGGAAATTCTAAAAAACAATTATTGATTTTGACAATTCAAAAAACTAGGGATTTTCGTGTTTGAAATGGTACTACCAACTAAGAAAATGTTAATAATTTTAACCAAGGCCTGTTTGATTTTAACAAAAACTTTGGAATATTAAAAGAAAATTTGTCTTCGTATTTTATTCGGGAATCTAATCAAATAACCTTGAAGCTTCATTAATTTTAGGCTCGATATACACACGAATTTCGCATCTACAGCGTGTTCCGTAAGTCGCGCATTTGCTCCTAAAGGCTAGATAAATTAAGTAGCAGCCAATCAGGTGACTTCTTAGTTTGAACAGCTGTCACGCCAGCTTGCTAACTGGCCCGCTTCCCACATCCCAGCGTCAAGACTCATTCCTTTTCTCTTTTTACAGCTATAGCGAGCTCTTGATTGGCTACGTGATTTAATTAATAACTAATTACCTGTGCGCCATAAAATGATGCAGGACTTTTCGTCTTACAATTTCATCTGCCTTTTAGAAGGAAATGCGCGACTTACGGGACATTCTATATACTCTATTTTTAAACTAGGAGTGATTTAAATTTTGCGCGTCTAAATGTTAGCTTCTTACTGGTCATTTTACAGGCAAGCTAACACAACTCAAAGATTCGAAATTTCGATATTGATACAGTTAAATATGTGATATTTACGATAATAACAGTACACAGACATTTAAATTTTCCGCCAAAACGATCTAATGTATTTTTCTAATGGTTTTCTCTGTGTAAACCCGACTTTAGTCATTACTTCTCCTAGTATAAAAACAAGGTATATCCTATACCATAATATTATAAAGGTTGTGCAACGCTATTTCACCTCGCAGTTGTCCAAGACTTTGGTTACGTAGGACCGTAGCTTGGTTCGACCGCTTGTTTTTTCATTGAATAACGTCAAAAGTAATAAAATATGAATCAAGTTACGATACTACATAAGAAAAGCACAGCCAACTGCGAGGTGAAATATCGTTTTATATTCGCCATCTATGCTTTATAATTGTAAGCATATTAAATGATGATGGATCTCCAGAATAGGACTGTTTACGCCGCAGTCAAGGTTAAACAACCGCTAGTATTTGTGCCGCCATCTATTAATTACCAAAATCACTATTCTACCATTTGTTTAATTTGACAGATCACAACGCAAATTGTTTTAATTTCTTGTATTTTTTGGGTGAAAATTTCTGTTTCTGTTTTCTTTGTGTGTTATTTTCCTTTTGGAAATGGTTTTTCCACCAGTACCGCCTGAGATTAAATCAGTGGCACACGTTTTGAAAATCGCCGATGAACATGACAATCGCAATATTGTCGTCAGTTATTGGGGTATGTAATAATACAGCTTGCTTTATTATAATTATAATAATAATAATTGAGTTTGTTTTGTTATCGATAATTAGCCCGTATGTACGCCTGTCAATCGGCTATGAAATTAATACCAGGTAAAAAACCACCAGAAGTATCGAAATTATTAATTGCTCTAATGGATTGGTTGGAAGAGACAAAAAAGAATCACCACGATACTGAAGGGATCACCAATGAAACAGTGGCACAAGCCGAAATCGAACAATATTGTCTTCAATTATTCGCATTTGCAGACCGTGAAGACCGCGCTGAACACTTCAATAAGTAATATAATCGGTAATAAATCGAATGACGATTCAAATTTGAAATGTTTTCAGGAATGTAATAAAAGCCTTCTATACTGCTGGTATTCTAATGGATGTACTTGAACAATTTGGTGAATTATCCGAGGATATACAATATAAGCGGAAATATGCAAAATGGAAAGCCGCCTATATTCACACTTGTTTGAAAAATGGCGAAGAACCGATGCCCGGTGGTCCTGACGAACATCTAAAGAATGTTATCGATTTACGTGAAACTGACGGCTATGATGATCAAGCAGAGAATACCGGTGATGATAGTAATAAAGAAGATAATATAAAATCACCAGAATCACCAAATACAAATAGCGGTAATGGTGATATTAATTTTCCAACAGGTCCAGCTCCAGCTTCATCACCAATCACACCTGGAACTATATTACCTCCACCATCTTATATTCAGGTACAATCACCACAGATAACGCCATCTAATGTAGTACTACCATCTTCAGATGGTTTAGTAACAGAACCGGAAGTTATACAGAAAGCACAGAAATTCTGTAAATATGCAACATCAGCATTGAATTATGATGATGTTAAAACGGCTGTTGAGAATCTACACAAAGCCTTAAATTTATTAGAAATGGGCCGTGAAAACTAATAATGGTGATATTATTTTTGTAATCCTTATTTTTTTCGCTTATAATTAATTAATATTCATGTATACTTACAGTAAATAGACTAGTAACATAAAATCTTAATTTATTGTTTTTGGATAAATTACACATGTAAATTGAGACAACAAAAATTTACAAAACAGACGATTTTCTTAATGATTCTATCTGATTGGAATGATCTTCGATTTGATTGAGCAAACTTCCAAAATTCTACAACGAAATTGATTTACAACACAAATTAAATAAAAATTAACGATACGAACCACATCGCCCAAATCAGCATCATAATCCTCACCATCTGATGATTCTTCATCTTGTTCGGGTTCAGTTTTGACAGCATTTTCTAATCTAATATTGTTCTCTTCATCGTTTTTATCAATTTCTGTTTTAATTTTACGTATTATAAACGGTTTATGTTGTGCTAATGCAATATCAACAGAACCCGCCATGAATGATGACTTAAATTCATCATCATCATCATCTGAACTACCTTTTTCTTTTTTAACTAAACTCAAATCAGGCTCTAATTGATTTCCGTTATTAACACCCCCGATTCGATCTTGTGTAGAATTGGAAACTCTATTCTGTTGTTGTGATTGATCCTGTTCCTGTTCATTATTTGTATTTTTGTTCTTAGAAGGACTTTGTTGTTTCGATTCACCTGGCATACCAACAGTGCCATGTAATCGCCGAAAACGGACAATTAAACTCTTGGAATACATCTGTGTACTGTGCGTTTTCTTAAATGCTTCAATTGAATCATTAACATTCTTAAATGATACGAAAGCATAACGGGTGTATTTCATTTTCTTTGCATAACCAATATCGATACGTCGACCTTTCGGATATGTTTTCACCATATCCTCTTTGGTGATTTCCTGAGCTAAATTACCAACATATAATGTACACGGATCAATATCATTAGGACCGATATTTTGATCGTCTTCACGATCTTTTTTATATTCAGCTTGTAAATGACCGGAACCGAATTCGATTTTATTTAATTCTTTTATAACTTCATCGGCATCGGCGTTTTCTTGTAGTGTTACAAAACAGAAACGTGGCGTTGATGGTTGTTGGAAATGAACATTTTCTATGGCTGTATGAAATTTCGTTACAATATCACGATTCAATTCCAAATCCGGAAATTTAATTATTAACGAATGGTTTTTATGACGTTTATTATATTCTTTCTCAACAGCTAATGCACGTTCCGCATCCTCTTGTGTCCAGTCTTTCTTACTCGGTATGTTCTGTGATAGAGGTTTCTTCTTCTTTTTTGTTGTTTTTGCTTTCGGCTCGCTAACATCAGGTGTAATCTCTTGTGAACGTGACCGTTTATTAAAACTGTTTCTTTGTTGCCAATTCTGTTGTCCTACTGGCGGTGTATTAAATCTACAATATTAATCGATTAAAGATAATGCAAATTCTCAATTATGTTATAGCAAACCGTCGGTTCTGGAAATTCCTGTTGTTTGTTGTGTGATAGAAATTTTGGGTTCTTTGGCCGTGATTTAAATTATTATTTGAATGTTGTAAATTATTTCTGTTATACCCATCACTATATTGTTGTGATGATTGCTGCTGATCTACAGGCCAATAACAGGACTGATTGGGATCCTAAAAAAGATCACTGATAACCTACATTCGTTTTCTTGATTAAATCATTGAATTACCACGGAATAATTTTGTGAATTTCCTTGATAATAATAACCAAAACTATTTCCACTCATTCCTAACAAAATTTAAAATCAATTTTATTAATAAATAATTGTTTACTTAATTGTAAATATGCGATAAAATTCTCAATATGTTTGACACTTCTCAAGGAAATAAACAAGATCCTAGGGAATTTTACAGCCAGTTTTGGTCACAATGTTGCCAAACTTATCCCTAAATATCACCAAAATGTTGATAATTTCCCACAAATCATAAAATAAAAATAACAGTACGATTTCTTCCAAGAAAATATTCAAATTTTGTTAATTACTGTATGAAAGCTTTCAGAAGTTCGACTATTAAAAAATTTGTTTTCGTTTGAAATTGGATTTTGTTTTATAAATTTATTTGCTCTTTTAATTCAAAAATTCAAAACATAATATGATATATTTTGTATGTTAACCACAACAATAGATGTTGATTTTTTAATAAATCACGAAGGCTTGAGAATATTATTTGTATAATTCATTGATTATAGTATAAGTCGGCAAATCTGCAGGAATCGGATTAAATTTGATATTGTTAATCTGGTTATATTGAAATTTTGGGGAAATTTAGCGTGGCATGGTTGTCAACTGTAGCTTCTGTCAATTTTTCTATTGCCCGCAAATTTGTGCAAGTTTCTAGAATAATTTCCACAGTCGAGAATTTTGTGTGAAAATTCGATAATTTTCCACTAAAAAAATGAGTATCGATGAAAAACAAATCGAGCAATTCGATGCTTTATTTTTATCAATAGCTCAGCACCATCCACAGGGTGCTTCACAGGTATGTTTGTCGAATATAACCTCAAAAAACTATCATGAACCTCTTTACTTTATACTAAAAATTAGTTGAAATTTTCCTTTTTTTTAAGTATTAATTTGTATTTCTGCCTTGTTTATAGCTGTTGGATACATTCGTCAGTTTCCTAGCTCGAAAGACTGATTTTTTTGTAGGCGGCGAAGAAGGCGCATGGGAGAAGGTAAAATCGAATATAAACCCATTAATGTGTATCATTATTGATGCGTTATTTTACAGTTAGTTATGTCTACATTTAAAAAATATGAACAAATCAGTCGTAAAAATCATGAGAATGAATTAAAAGAGAAACGTGAGAAAGAGGAAGCACGTAAAGCAGCAGCAGCAAAGAAAGCTAAACAACAGGATCAAATTAAAGCGGCTGAAATTACTGAATTAACAGATGCTGAAGCTGAGCAATTACAAGCTGAATTAGATGCTGATAAAAACCAAAAAAAGGATACATCTATTAATAATAATGGTGGTACTGGAGATAGTTCAAAGATGATAACACCTGAACAAATTGAAGACGATGAAGATAAATCGGAAATTGGTAAATTGAAACCAAATATTGGTAATGGTTGTGATTTACCCAAATACCGATGGACACAAACATTGCAAGATGTTGAGGTAGGTTGATGAAACTCATTTAAGACACATAAGCGTGATTATTTCTTTGAATGTTGAGACTTTTTCTCTTATATAAACGCTTTACCTCTAACATAGGCACTTTTATCAATAAGGATTCAAAAAATCCTTTAGGGCTCATCCTGTTTATATTTGCGTTATTTAGAACGAAGAAGAGAATCTTTGATTGATAAAACTCAAAATTTAAAATTAAATTCTTGTATAACGCTGCCTTAAAAATGACGTCTAATATTTTTTGGCATGAATTCAATTTACCCTCAAGTTCAATTTATCCCGGTCCTGGGACCAATTGCACTTTTTCGACTACTTAAATAATAATAACAATATTTTCCTAAAATGATTAATTTATATGATCGATAAAAGTTTATATTAAAATTATTTAGGAAAAAACTGATTGTAAAAATAAATTATTGAATCACTGCAGACTTTTCATGGTTCAATTTACCCCGGTTTCCCCTATTTATTTAAAAAGTTTTTTGCCACTGCTAGTTTGCGATTCAAGCTATTTCGACAATCTTTCAAATTAATCAAAGACAAGTAGAACAATGATTTAACAGAGATAATATTTCTATTTCCAACTACTAAATATGCATAATAAATAAATAGCTACAGAGAGTAATGCGAAGGTATTTTAATTTAAATAAATTTACAACATTTCCACAATCACATGGATTTTTGTGAAATATAAATACTATACAAAAGTTGAACGGCTTTTTCACATATCACAGTAACAATTAAAATGAATATAAAAGAAAATTAAAAACACACACAATTTTGGTTTACTTGGTACAAAAACAAAATTTTTGCCTAATTAATTGGTTAAATTAATTTTTTTTTAAATAGACTAAATCTAAACTATTTTCTCTATTGGTTGATAATGTATTGTAACATAGATTAATTCGTTTGTCGTCTTGCTCTTACTGAAACAAAATTTAAATTAAAACATTATTTAAACAAATTAAAACACTTACATTCTAGTAAAAATATAGCTGTCATAATTCCTATTGTGAATAATGTTGACATTGTTAATACTAAAATTGTTAATTGATGTTTTCTACAAAAACTTTGCTGCCTTACTGTTGGTCTTGAATTAATATTAACTACAGTAAAATGCATTGAACTTGCTACTGATACACTATCAGGATCTGGATTTTTCTTTGATAAATCGAATTGTGGTAATGCTATTAAATTTTTGCCATTGTTATTGTTATTATGTTCAAGATAATATTGTATATTTTGGTTTCTTGTTGTTACCATATCGTTATTGTCATCATCGTGGACTTGAGCCAGATTTGCTGCTGTTAAAAGCAGAGAGCCTGACCTAGCACTCTAAAAAATCAATATAACAAACAATAATTAATAATTTTTAGTTGAAATAATTAAAAAAACAACAACCTGAGTGCTATTGTTACTTGAAGTAGAACCTTGTGAACTTTTAGAGCTACGAGCTAGTGTGGGTCTCGGTATGTGCCAACTCTTACTGAGATCTGCTGTAGGGATCTATTTACAAACAAAAAAAAGAAAGAGATTGTAATTAATTAAAATAATATTTCATTAATGTGTTAAATTATTAAATTATAATTGTAATCGTATTGCATTTTAAATTGTATCGGTTACTAAAGAATGAAAAGGTATATCAAGGACTTGTTTCTAGAGTTGCAATTCTCACTATTCAACAAGATTGTATTTGCAATATAAAGAATTGGTACAACATTCTCTCTGTCTGTTTAATATAATTCTTTTTCTATTTTTTTTATCTCCGAAATAATCGTAAAACAATAATAAGATTTATGATTTTCATTAAATAAAGTATTTGTTGGTTGATATCAACCGCACCTACAATGCGTTGTTTGACAATAATTATTGATACTACTCGATATTTTTGTTTTGTAAATATTGTGATTTATGCTCTCCATTATGTCAAAATTTAAGATAAATGCATTTTATTTGTATGTAATTTATGTAAATTGAATTTTTGTCCTCGTGTTTTATCGAATAACAATTTCCTTATTTAATTTCAACCACTTGTAAGATTTAGGTTTTACTTTTTTTTTTAATATAAAATTGTATTTTTTGAGGTCTAAACGTGACGTTGATTCGTATTGATCTTATTTTTCTCATATACAAAACATGCAATAATTACTTTTAATTGGATTTTTTTTCTTAATTTTATATACAGGCTGAGTATAAAGTAACGCATAATCATCATACCTTTTTTATTTATGAAAATGTCGAAAAACGCCGAGGTAGGTAACTGTTTATTTTTCAATTAATTAATTGTGGCTGAGCCAAAACGGTTCGATCAGGGACCATTGCGAAGAAATGATGCTGTCATAATTTTTTTTTAAATGACAGCCCCTATTTTCCATTGCATTTTCAGGTACAGAATTGTTTTCTACGTTCATATATGTGAAAATAGTAGGGGGTTACATAAGAAAATTTTTGAGGAAACAATTCTTAAAAATTACAAGATTTTTTGTCATCAGAATAGAATAAGCATTGCAAGGATTGATTTATTACTGGATTAAGTAGGAGTATGTTGAATATTTGACCAAATTATCCGAGAATATGGCGGACCTAATTGTCAAAAATAAAATTTCAAATTTTAACAATGGTTACTTTTGGCGGAAAAACAGAAAGCACGGTATTTAACAGTTCGTATACAGATAAAACTCCCAATTACATTAAAATTTACAATTTTATTTTTGCCAATTAAATCCGCCATGTTTGTTAATAATTTTTGTCAAATTTTGTCAAAAATTTACATATGCATACTTGATCGTCTGAAAAATCAATGCTTGCAATACTTATTCAAAGGCGTAGTGTTTTTAGTGTACTATGCTGATACATATATTATGATGACAGAAAATCTTGCAAAATTTAGGATTATTTTCTAAATTTTTTTGTAACTCCCTACTATTTTTACATGTCTGAACGTAGAAAAATATGTCCTACTCGAAACTGCAATAAAAAATAGGGGTGCCATTTAAAAAAAAATGATGATGTTATTTCTTTGCAATGGTAACTAGTAGAGCCGTTTTGGCTCAGTTACAATTAAAAAATAAAAAGTACCTGTGTCGGCGTTTTTCAAAATTTTCATAAATAGAAAACTTATGACGATTATGCGTTACTTTATACTCACCCTGTATAACATCCATTTATGTTAGTAGTTTTAACTTTTTATAGAATTAACGGTGAATCATCATAATATAAGCAATATCGAAAATTTATTGGTAAATTTCGTAATAATGTTTGATATGTTTTTCCATCTATACGATTCGAATTGTTGTCTATTTCGGTCATGGTTAATTTGTTTTCTTTTTATGAAAATTAGATTAATAGAATCTGAATTTTGATTTGTTTTTTTCGATGACGTTTTCGGCGACCTTTAAAAGAATGTTGTATCTTTTTTTTTACGCTTCTACGTCACTTTTGTCGGAAAAGTCTCTTTTGAGAAAAGAATTTTGTCGAAAATATTCAGTAAACAAATCCGCATATTAGTAGAACTAACAAGGAAGCTGTTGTGTAATGTTTGCATTAAAATTTGATGATTTGTATTGTCATCTAGTGTTAATGACTGTAACCTTTAAATAAGACTTGAACGAGTTATTTGTTTATGTTTCGTCTTCTATAAACAACAATAACAACAACAAACGGCACCTATTTCTATGAGTTCTTCTGCCGACCTTGTGTCGTAAATTTTGTGACACATCCAGGATCTTTCAATAATTAATAATCGAATTGTGGAATTCCTTTGCAATTTTTTTTTGTCTTACTTAAGCTCAGATAACTTTTGGGAATTTTATATTCGCCGAATATTGCTAAACACCTTGATCTAATTCGTAATTCATTCTGAAAATTTTTTTCGACAAAACCTTGACGATGGCAAATACGGAAACAGCATTGAAGAAATTTGTATTTGATCTTGTTTGTAAGAATATTATCATAATGTCGTACTTATTATCAAGGTTCTAATTGTCGAAAATTTTCACTATTTTATGCAATCAACCGTTCGATTGTGACGTTAGTGGAGAAATTCTTGTGGAAGTTACAAGGTTTTTTTCCTGTCTCGCCCCTCAATATTTTCGCAACCTAATAATTACGAGACATTTTTCTTCTGAAAATCTTCGAAGGTTAAATATTCGAGATTTGATAATTTGGATCTTTAACGTGTAGGTAGTTGAATTTTTTTTTTGTAATATTCTAATAACCTTTAATGTTAAAAATCTAACGCTAATCTGTATCACTCCGAATACCTTGATTATTAATTGATTATTAATTAATCAAACTAATTGGTTTGTTTTAATTAATACACAGTTTTTTGCTTCTTTGATTATTTTAGAAGGGTTGTAATCTCAATAGATGCGGAAATAATTGAATTTAACAAAAAATGCTGGTTAAAACAGAAACGAAAAAGTGGGATTACATAAAAAAAAATTGATTATACTTGGAAAAATTTACAAATTTTCTAGTTACAGCCATTAGATAAATAGTACACAAAACCTGCTTCCGGATTTGTCTTATGTAAAAATTAGACAAATATGTAATCTATTTATTACTATTATAATTGTTAGAATTTTTGGTTAAAATCATGCAATAATAGACATATGATGTAATGTACTATTTTGTCTTATTATTTAATATTTTTATTACGATTGAAAAATAATAAAACAAAAATTTCACCAAAAATTTTAATTACACCAAAAGTATTAATTGTTTAATTAAAGTAAGTTTTTGGGTCAATGTTGATTTTAATAAATTAGATATATTTAGAAAGAAAAAATTATTAATCTATACATTCAGAATGGTATAAATTACTATTAATAATCGATTATCTATCCATAATAATTTAGTATTAATGTTAATTACATTATAATTGATTAGAATAGTGGGAAAATGTGAAAATGAAAGATAGGTCAAGAACATCAATCATTTTATTATCATCATCACATACTCCTCATTTTATAAATATTTAAATAGAATATGATTGATTTCTTTGGTGATTTTAATAAGCTTTTAGAATAAAATTAATGATTTAAATTCACCGGTATAGGAAATAATTCTTCCTGTTTATCGAGTAATTTAAATGTGTAATATCTTAATATAGTTCAATAATTTATTTCGCTTTCATTTTTTTTTGTTGGTTCATCATTTCATTTATTAAATAATTGCGGTTTTTTACCTTCATCAGGATCAATGTCAATGTATATAAAGAATTATATTGTCTTTTTTTTAAATAAATTATGATGCTCCAGAAAGCCTTGGAAAATTTATTGTTTTCATTATTATCAAATTATATTGGACAACACTGTGAAGATTTCCTTTTCGAAATAATTGGTGAATAATTTTTGCA
>JAZBGW010000564.1:0-18543 GCA_037464815.1 Mylabris variabilis | reverse complement strand
ACAATTATATGTGGACGTATATCTAATATATGATCGAAGAAACGCTGTAATAATAATAATTCATTAGTTTCATTGAATATTTTAAATTTGCCCTCATATTCCGGTTTCGGTGTATATTCAAAATCATCAATATCTGACGATAATATCTCACGATTTGTTATTAAATAACCTTTACCATCTATCATATACGATATCATCATTATCTGATCTGTATTGGCATCGGGGAATTTCAATGGTAATTTTGTTGTTTCTATATCGAACGCCAATACGATCGGTTCTGGACGTTCGATTATATCTGAACGTAATTGTATTTGTGGCACATCTTTACATTTCACCGTATACCAATTACCACAGAATACTTTTAAATCGATCGATACCCGTGTATGGTACGGTATATCGTATTCGCGTATATCTAAAATATTCTCCATATGATCATTTGTTGATAATTTTACCGAATTATTTATATTCTCTGCTAAAGTATTTGTCAACATTTCTGTATAGTAAGTATTTGTATTCTGTTTTTCCTTATTTTTATTAACAACTTTATTGATCTCACGACGTACTTTTATTAAATCAGTTTGAGTGAAGAATGATAATTTTATATATTTCTGTTTCAAACCAATTAAATGATTCGGCTGAAAATTTAAATTTAATTGTAGAATTGTTAATGAAACAAGAAAATTACCAAATCCAAGTCATCTTTAGTGACCGTCTCAATTTTTCCGATAATCCCTGTGAATTTTTTCGTCAAAAACTGTGTCACCTCTTGTATAAATTCAGTTTTTGTTAATATATAAAAATACGGCATAAATGGATACGATATTTTAAAGCGTGTACCGTCCTCTTCCATAAAATAAAAATCAACAGCTGCTATCAAACGCTTATCCTCATCCAAAATTTCAGCCTAGAATTACAACAAGAACATTAATTTTGATTGGAATAATTGCAATAAAAAGCAGAGCTTTTGTGTTTTGAAAAGTCTAACAAATGTACATCAAATGACCCAACATTATTTCATGTACAACTTATAGAAATTTCCAAAACCCAAAAATTCTACTTTTATCAAATGAAACCATACAGAATGCATATTTAATAGAAAACCAGTTCGTTCATTGTAATCTCGAACACGTTCAAAACCATATTTTGAATCTACACGATCGTTTTCAATCACTTGTCTTAAGCGAATTTCAGAAGATTCCTCCCTAATAATAACGACAAATTAAACATTTTAAATTTAAATATAGTTGAAAATATTAAACAACCTGTTATTTACTGGAGTACCGTCTTGTTTTTGTTCACGTTCAGGGCGAAATTTACCCGAATTTTCAAACATATTCTCTTACAACTTTTCTATAATAAACAACAACAACAACACATAACCAAGAAATTATTGTAAATGAAACAGTATTCGCGCCAATTAATCCAACATAGGGAATTTGAATTTATTCCATTGGAGCATTGACGCTAATACCACTACATTTTTATCATCCACATAAAAAATTCTAAAACACAAATTTACTTTCTAAAAATAATTTATAATCGTAAAATAATAATAATTCTGTCATTTTGTGGTAATAATTCAAAAATATTTGCAAATTTGATTAAATTAGAAATTAAATTGCTCGGGGATAATTTAGTGACATCTATAGGGGACTTGCTAAATTTTATTTGTGTTGGTGCCACTGCTACTGGATCAATTCTTCAAAATACAGGAATAAATTGAAAAATACACCATAATAATTAATTAAAATTACCTTTAACTGTTGTTAGAGGAACATTATTAGGTATAATTGTGTCTATTTGTATTTAATTGATTTTTTGTGGCTAAACATAATCTCTAGGGAGTTTTGTATGATTATATTGGTACACATGATATTTCCGTTAATTTTGAAATTTTTCACAATAAACGGCCGTTAGCAAAACCGAAATCTGTGCCGGCATAGATAAGTGAGTGCCGCTATTCTGCTTTTTATACTTCAATCTTAAGCATATATTTCTGATTATTATTTATTTTAAATTATAAATTACTCAATTAATTAATTAATTGCTTATTTTTAATTACTTCAAAATTTGTATTAAATTCTTTAATTATCAGGAATATTCGATAATTAATTGAAAAAAAGCAGCTTAGTTTTTATAAAAGTATTATTGTGTTGTTTATTTTACATTAAAATTTGTGTATTTCGTGGTAAGTAACGTCTTTCACTTTGTTCCAATTAATTTTTGATGTTTTTTTAAATTTTTGTTTGATAGATGTCTGACGATAAATCTGTACGTGTAGCTGTCCGTATACGTCCCTTAGTTTTATCCGAATTAGATAAAGGCTGTGAAGATATTTTAGAAGCATTCACTTCTATCAAACAAGTTCGTTTCAAGAATGCTCCAGATAAGGCATTCACGTTCAATTATATTTTCGATCAAAATAGTGATCAGAATAAATTGTATGAGAATTCAGTAAAAGAAATTATTGAGAATTTGTATAACGGTTATAATGTAACAGTTTTGGCTTATGGTCAAACTGGTTCTGGTAAAACGTATACTATGGGCACATCGTATCACAACGGCGATGAGAATGTTGGTGTGATTCCACGTTCAATTCATGATATTTTTAATAAAGTCGAAATGTTAAACGATTATGAATGTAATATTTCGGTTGCATTTATTGAACTATACCAAGAAAGTTTGTTTGATTTATTATCAGAAAGAAGCAAGGAGCAATCTATTTTGGATATACGTGAAGATCCCAATAAAGGTTAGTAATATCCATTATTTTTAGAAGTAAATAAATCAACCGCCAAAATTATCGGCGGTCTCTCAAGAAAATTTTAAGGGATGTTAAACGAAATATTGATGAGCGATTTATTGATTTTTTAACCTTAATTACAATATTTTATTATACTCAAAATTTCTATCTTTCTCTTATAATAATTATTTTATTTTTGATAAAAATAAGTTATAGGGAGTTTATCGGTACCTACTCTCTACCGGGTGAGTCACCTAAAACGAAAAGTACCCATAACAACGCCCGTTATTTGGCGAACCAATCGGAAAATATTCCAAAGATTTGTAGGAGGGTACCTAGAGAACTTCTAGCAAAATTAGAACTCCGTAGTTCATTTGGAAGTTGGTTAAATAACGCTCGTTTCTGGCGTTATTGCGATTTCCAAAAACGAACTAAACACACAAAACGACTTAAAATGACTCGAGGATCCTTCCAACATTAATTTTTCTTGTTTTTCTCCATTTTATTCGAGAACAGGTGGAAATGGTTCACATGTTTTCTAAAATGCAATGGAAAAAAACGAAAAAAAATCAATATTGCGAGGGTCTTCGAGTCATTCTTGGCCGTTTTACGTGCTTAGCTCGTTTTTGAAAATGGCAGCTTTGTTCAAAACGAGCGTTTTTTGACCAACTTCCAAATGAACTACGAGGTTCTAATTCTGCTAAAATGATCTCCAGGTACCACCCTACAAAGCCTTGAAATATTTTTTGAATCGCTCGCTGAATAATGGGAGTTGCTATAAGAACTTTTTGTTTTAGGTGACTCACCTGGTATACTCCATACTTTGTGTAACCAGGAAATGATTAATTTTTTTTTAATCAAATTTCAGGAATTATAATACCTGGTCTAACCCAAATTCCAGTTACAAGCCCTAGTGAGGTTTTCAACATTCTATCCCGCGGCTCAGCCGGGAGGGCAACAGGTGCGACAAACATGAACGCCACAAGCTCAAGAAGTCACGCAATTTTTACTATCACTTTAAATCTAACACATAAAACAGACTGGTATTTCTAATATTATTAATTTATAATATTAATAATAACGCTAATTGTTTTTATATTTACTTCAGTAATAATAGCAAGACTGCAAAATTACATTTAGTTGATTTGGCTGGATCGGAAAGGTCGAAGAAAACGGGCGCTGTCGGAACGACATTCAAAGAAGGCGTTAATATCAATAAAGGACTGTTAGTTTTGGGTAATGTGATATCAGCATTAGGTGATCGAAAACACCACAATTTCGTACCGTATCGCGATAGCAATTTAACAAGATTATTAAAAGATAGTCTGGGTGGTAATAGTATTACATTGATGATAGCGTGTGTTAGCCCGGCTGATTATAATTATGATGAGACATTATCTACATTACGTTACGCAGACAGAGCCCGTAAAATACAAAATAAACCGGTCATCAATCAAGATCCACAGTCAGCACAAATACAACAATTAAAACACATGGTAGAAGAATTAAAATTGCAAATTTTGGCACAAGGCGGTCCAGTTGTGTCGCCTTTAGAAATCGATAATTTAAGAAGAGAGAACGTGGAAATAAAAACTAAATATCGCGAATTAACAATACAATTATCATCAACATTAAACGATAATACAAATTTATTAGAACGCATTGTATTATTACAGAATGCTAATGAAGATCTGTTTAAGAAACTTGGTGAATTACGTGAACATTACAATATGATACATGATGAATTTTGTAAAAATATAGATGGTGGTAATTTGGAGCAATGTATTGAAATATTATCAAAATTTAAACAATTACAAAAACAATTCAACGATATTGATAACGAACAAAAGAAAATTGAATCGGAATTGAAAGACCATGAAGAACGAACCAGTATGAATTCGAATGATGATCATGGTTTATCGACATCAGCAAATGAAATTAACGAAGAACACGAATTACATACAAACAATCAAATTGAATTAAATGCTCGATTACAAGAATTAAGCAAACAATTGACTATAAAACAACGTTTAGCTGACTATATATTGACAAATAATCAATACACAATCGATTATAATGGTTTGAATGAGAATGAACAAAAGATAAAACAATTAGAAAAAGAGAAAGATGAATTATTGCAACAATTGCGCCATCAAAAACAACAACAGAATCCAATGAGTGAACAACGCCGTAAACGTGTCCAAGAACTAGAACAACAAATACAAGAACTATTGAAAAAAGTACGCCAACAATCGCAAATGATCAAATTAAAAGAGAAAGATGAACAAAAGATACAACAATTAAACAGGGAGATTATACAAATGAAACAAACTAAAGTTAAATTGATTCGTTCAATGCGTGAAGAAAATGAACGTTTCAAACGCTGGAAATTACAACGTGAACGTGAATTATTGAAATTAAAACAACAAGATCAAAAGAAACAAAATGAAATTGTTAGAATGCAAGTTATGCATAAGAAACAACAAAACGTATTGAAACGTAAAGTTGAGGAAGCTGCGGCAATCAATAAACGTTTAAAGGATGCATTGCAATTAAGGCAGCAGAGAAACAATCACAGTAAAGCGGTTAAAACTGAAGAAAAACTTGTAGCATGGCTAAAAGAGGAATTTGATTTGTTTGTAAATACAACAGCAGCAAAGGCAACATTGACTGGTTTATTAGATGATCGTGCTACATTACAAAAACAATTAAATCAATTACTTTCCAATGATGATGATGATGTTGATGAGAACGTTATTAAAACAATACAAGATGATTTACAATTACGTTCATTACAAATTCAAGATTTACAACAGAAAATTTTAGATTCCGATGAAGATGCTAGGGGCAAAACAAGATTCGATAATATACAAACAATGTCAGAAGCCAAATTGGCTTTAAAGACATTGTTCGAAATGGTTGGTGATTTAAAGAAGAACGATATATTATCAGAAAATAAACTGATAGAAACTCAAGAAGCCCAAAAGGAGGTATGTAATTTTCTTTTATTATATATTATATATTTATTATTATTATATTTATTATATTTATTATTATATTATATTTATTATTATTATTATATATTTTATTATGTAATTTTCTTTTATTATATATTTTAAATATTTGTCGAATTTTAGTTGGTTCAAGAAAAGTCCGAATTAGAACGAATGGTTAAAATTATGGATTGTAAACATGCTGAGGATGTGGCAAAATTACAAAAAGATTACGAAGAACGGTTGACAATTTTATTAGAACAAGTGCGTGGTGAATATGGTGTCAATACTGATGCACAAATTAAAAAACGTTGTACAATTTTGGAGGAAAATAATCAGCAATTGGAAAAGAAAATACAAGATTTAATGGAACAAATCTATGAATATCAGCAACAAAATGATGAATTACAACAAAAATTAGATGAGATTAATGTAAGTAAAACTATATCTATTTCAAAAAAAAAAATTAAAATAACGATTTTTAGGAGCATGTAGAAACTAATGAGAAATCAGAAGATAATAATACTGATACCACAACACCTATAAACACACGAATGAAACGAAAACCAAAAATTAAAATAGTAAAACATGATGAAACGTTTACTATTCATGATGATTCTGTAATGCAGTTTTGTAAATTTTAAAGCATTTTTATTAATTTAAATTATTTCAGCTTAAAATTGATAGCGATATTGAAGACATGATAGATAATCATGATAAAGATCCAGATTGGCGAAATACACCAATTGGTAAATTTTTAATGGCAGAACGTAAGAAGCTCCTTAGAAGCGGTTAGATTTATATTAAAAACCATTAATGAATGCTTATAATGAAAAATTATTTGTAATTTTTAGATGATAATAGGAGAGGTAGAAAAAGGTCCTCAGAAGGTGGTTGTAATTGTGTTGTAAGTAACTGTAATAAACGTTGTGGATGTAAAAGAATGAATCAATCCTGTACAGATTCGTGTAAATGCTCATCAACATTATGTTCAAATCGTCGAAATTTTACTGATGTAATATATCTTTGATTATACTGTTTTGTTTTATAATTAATTTTTGTTATTATTTATACAGAATGATGAGGAAAATACAACACCAAATCTGGATCAGTCGAAGAAACCACGGTAAAGAACCTATTATTAATACACTTGTTGCTTAGTTTACACGGAATTTTCTAAATTTTTGCACGTAATTGATTTTTTCTGATATAAATGATGCATTATCCCAAATCTGTGATTTTAATTCCAATCTATACACTGCATGAAGCTCAAGTGTCTATTTCACGTCGAACTAACTGAACACATTCGAGATACACTTTTATGAGAAGAAAATACATAAAATCTGGATTGTTATTTATTATAATTCTCTCTAAACACAAATTTTCAATTTATCGTCCACCCAGTTTCCGAGTAAATTAAAGAAAACAAGTGTGCTTTTATTTTTCAAAATATTAATCATATAAATTTGCATGTTTGTAGATGTAGTACAGAAGAACATAATATAGTAGCACAAAAATTATTCTAACAAGGTTTCTTATCAAAAAATTAAAAATTTCAAACTATTAATTAAAAATTACATTTCAGGCTTATTATTATTGGTGATTTATAAAGAAGGCAAAGAAGAATTCCGAAAAACAACAATTAACACGTACAGATTTTGAATTATTTTATTTTTATTTTTATTATTATTATTATTAATCTTATTATTATTATCAAACTGAATTTAATAAATTTAGTATATAACTACCTAGATCTTCATCTTGATTCGTCCACGAGACATAAACATTCTTTTGTTCATCCTCCTCATCACCATCGACTTTAACTAGAACCGATTCAACAGATATTTCACCTTCAGCAAATTGAACTTGCCATTGTGGTAATTTTTCTTTAATAAAAACATGTAATTTATGTGCTGTTGATAATGCAGGCCCAACATCATTGATATGTATGGTTGATGAGAATCGTATAATATGGCGATTAATGCCAGCTTCCTTGCACGCATCATCAACATCCATTAAACATACATTATTGTCTTTCATAACTAAAACACCATGTAATGTACGTCGACGTTTCGGATCCGGTGGTAAATTACTAAATTTCTTTGCTTCTTGTTTTAATAGTGGTAACGATACATTTATTGGTATTTTAATTGGTGTATTTATACAGCATGTTTCACCATTAGCTGGATTAAAACAATTTATATTGAATTCTTGTTGGATTTTTTGTTTTAAAAATTCCATCTTTTCAGCTTCACCATGCACCAACAAAACATTCTTCGGTTCACAATGCTGTATTAATTGCATTATACCTTTAGCATCCGCATGTGCTGAAAAACTCATATATTCAACACTCATTTTAACATCAACAATTTGTTTATTTTCAAATTCGATACGTTTGGCACCGTTCAATATTTTATGTCCAACTGTGCCTTGTACACAAAAACCAGGCATTATAACCATATTGTTATCGTTTGGTGCCCATTTTTTGAATATTTGTAAACTTAAACCGGCATGTAACATACCGGGCGTTGCAAATACAACCATTGGTCCGGGATTATCAATATATTGACGATCAAACGGTTTTATATGTTTGAAATTGAACATGTTCCTTTGGACGAATGTTTTACGTATCTTTTGATTCGTCCATGTTATAAACATTTTATAATAATTGTTGGCTTTCTCTGTTAAACCAACGGCAAAATAAACAGGAGCTTTTAAATTCATACGTTCCCAATATGTCTCTAATAAAATGCACAATTCCTGGGCGCGTCCTAATGCGAATACTGGTATTAATACTTTCCCACCACGATCGATACACTCATGGACTTTCTTCAAGAAATCTCTTTCACGGCAACGTTTCGAGTCGCGTATTGTTGTAGCATAGGTTGATTCGGAGATTAATAAATCTGGACGACATTTATCGATCCATGCAGCGCCTAAATGCCGATCCGGTGTCATATTATAATCACCAGTATAGACAACACTTTGTGTACCGACACGAATCCAAAACATTGCCGCACCTAATACATGTCCAGCATAATACGCTTTTATTTCAATCTCATTATCAACCATCACCGATTGATGTAATGTAACGGCAACCACTTTCTTCATACAATCCTTAATCATTTGTGATGTAAAGAAATTTTGATCGCCCTTCTTCTCAACACTCACTTTACGCATATCCTCCAACAATATCGGCGCTATTGCCTTCGTTGGATGGGTCATATAGATCGGTCCGGAATAACCAACCATTTCTGACATGTACGGTAAAGCCCCACAATGGTCTAAATGGAAATGCGATATTATTACACAATCTATATAGGAGGATAACGGTCCATCTGGGCAGATGTATGAGAAATCGGGAAATCTACGTTCATCATTATAACCCATATGCATACCACAATCCAACATTATATTTTTACCACCCATTGATAACAATATACAACTACGACCAACGTCTTGGCCGGCCCCCAAGGGGGTTATTTTAATATCTGGCATTGTTGTTATCACTTTTTATTCACATTTAAACAGTAATGATTAACTTCGAAAAATTTAAGGTTATATTTATAATCTTACCATCACATGTAACCGTTTATGATATGAGAGTTGCGTGCGCAAGCTTACTAGAACGTGCAATCCCTCAGCGTAGCCACATTAACAACATAAACATTACCGAAAATCTTAGATATTTATTACTATAAAATAAATAATAATAATAAAATACAATCTATTAAGATGTTTCTTAATCTAAATCAAAACCAGCCAAATATTGTTGAAAAAAATCGAGCAATGGAACTGTAATTGATGTTACGGCAACACTGTGGTGTATCATGGTTACTGCAAGTATTAAGTCTTAAAGATAAGACCACACAGGACAACAAACGTCAAGCGTTTTGAAGATTAAAAATTATAGGATGAAACATGTTGTTTATATTAAATTTGTCGTCAATTTTGTTTCAATTCAGCCACGAAATTAGATTTATAATTTACTATACACGATTTTATAGCAATTTAAGAAATACCTGTTGTCCCATGAGGCCTTACCTTTATCTAGATTAACAATACTCATAAATCTAATAATAGCTTTAATTCGCAAAATATCTTGGTATTGTATAAATTATAACAATTAATCGTTGACACAATAAACAAATAGGTGATTATTATTTGATTTCTCAATTTCAATTGAAATTTACGCTTAAATGAATACAGACAAATGGTGATATTTAGACCAATTTAGTAGTTGTAATGGTGGGAAATTTAAACTATCGTTAAAATAAACCTATACCTTATTTTTTTAACTAGTCGGGTTTACACAGAAAAAGTCACTATAGTCGTTGCCAAATTACACTGATCTTCGAAAACTAACGAGTGAACTAATAATTGTCATTTAAAAGAAATCCCATATTATAAATTTAAACAGTTAGACAAAGATGCCAATAAAAACTACTGTCTCGAGATAACGATTTATGGCTCCCTATACGTTAAGCGGTCATCATTTTTTAATACATTGAACAGGACAAAGATGGGTAAACATTCTCTTGTCGCTTTCTCCGTAGTTGTAAAAATGAACATGGGAGTGAATTTGACCTATATTTGTCAAAGTATTGAAGTTTTTGAAATTTTTACTTGATTTTGAGCTACGGTTTTTGACCATTATCTAGCAAATGTTTGGAAAACAATTTGTAATTAATTTGTTAAATATTTTGAGAGCGAAAAATAAAACAGAACAATACTACATTAGTCAAATGTATGTTTATAATTTTTCGTCTGATTGTTAGCTCATACGTTTCATAATCGTGACCGGAGATCAAAGTTATTTGGCGACGACTATAGAAAAAATACAGTAGATCATTTTGGCGGTAAATTTAAATATTTATGTCTCGTTATTGTTTTAAATGTAGCATATTCAGTTCCCAGATAAAAACCAAGTTTTTATAAATAACAAGTAATATTAGAGTGCTTTGAAACAACAGAATCAAATACCTTCTAGAGTTATTATTATTTTATTAACAATGAAGAGTACGTTGCTCTTTCTTTATTGGTGTTACATGAAAAAAATCCTTTATACAGATTCATTGTTGTCTATTTTTCTGATAACAATAAATGATCTGTATCTGTAATTTTAGGCCTTTTTGGAGTCCGACAGGTATAGGTACTCATTTCACTATTGGTACTTGACAAAAAATTCAATTAATCATTTAAAATTAATAAAAACTCATAAACTTGTCAGTTATTTAATTATACAGTGTACCGTATAATTTAAATTTTCCTTTACAGGACTAACTGCGTCCATGTTAAAATTTTGAATTTTTGGGCTATGTGAAGTTGCTTGTAATATAACCAATAGGAAGCTAACAATTAGACGCGCGAAATTTAAATCACTACTCCTAGTTTAAAAACAGAGTACCTATAATCTATAATTGATTATAAATTGCAATATTTTAGCATAAATAAAAATAATGATAAAGTAAATACATATTTTTTTTGTTGATTTTGTTGAAATGTATTTAAATAAATTAACCGATATCGTATCTATAAATTTCCCACAGATAATTATTCTAGAATATGATGGATAGAACTTTTTTTGTATTAATAATCGCTTTTCTATGTTAATAATTATCAACGGTCGACACAGTAAATTGTGGATTGTATTTTGTGTTGAACACCAGTGGCGTAGCATTGAACTCACAGAACCCTGCTCCGAAAATTCGTACGCAAGATTACGGATAAACATGAAGCTAAGGCCATTATGTAAATTTGGGAACCGCCTTATGAACCGCAAAACGTTAACTTGTCACTACGCTATTGTTGAATACAAATATTTCTTTATAAAAATGTGTTTTTTTTTTAAATCAATCAGAATTATAGGACTTACACATATATTTTAATTGCCTTATTTAGTGTGGGATAAAATAATAACCGGCTGCTTTAGGGCCTAAAGTTGAATGGGGGCTGTCAATGTTCAAATTAAAAATAAAGTTAGATCAAGTTTTTTTTTTCAATTTTGTGATAAAATACTTAATTTTTTTCCAGAACAGAGGATTTTCCTGTGGAAAATTAGAGGACGCACAAATGAATTTTCATCGGTTTTCAATAAATGTAAATAAGTACTATTCTACACAAAAAAAATAACTAACTCAATTAGATAAAGTTTTTGTCCAGTTTGTTTAAAATTTTTATCTACGACTTATATACTTATGAAGTGACTTATACGTTTGGTTTTTGTAATATAATGACCTTTATTATTTCCTACTATTTCTTAATTGGCTTACGAGAGGGAATAATGGTTCATTATTCCCTCTCGTAAGCCAATCAGAAAATAGTATTTTTCATTATTTTTCTCCAATCTCCAATGTTAAAAAAAGCCATGATAACTAGAAAAATAAATCAAGCGACAGGTTCTAAAGTATCCGTTTTTGTGTCATTTTGAATCACAGTTGCTGTGCAATGTAAGGATGCCATGGTAACGACAAAAATAAATAACGACAGATTTAAAAACTGCTTAGTTGTGAGGGGAAAAGTCAATTTCACAATGGTCTACGAGCCATTCTTAATCGTTTTGCGTGTTCAACTCATTTTTGAAAACCGTGACTTTGTTGAAAGCGAGCGTTTTTTGACCAACTTCCCAAGGTCCTAACTTTGCTTAAATATTCTCTGGGGACTCCCCTACAAATCCTTTAAATATTTTTCGAATCGTTCTCCAAATAATGGGAGTTGAAATAAGAACTTTACGTTTTAGGTGACTCACCCGGTATACAATAATAGAAATAAATTATAATTAATAACAATGATAATATGTACCTAATATAAGAAAATTATTGTTTATACAATTTTTTTTCGCGTTGGTGATCGCCCTTCCTAAATGGGGACATATTTATATTGCGCAATTTTAACGGTGTGAACGTACCATTAGATTTATTTTATTACATTTTTATCTTATTCATTATTATAAATGAGTATCTAAATATAGGCCACTAGTTATAATTTGATATAGGAATATTTTTATCTTTATTTCATTTAGAAATGATTATTAGTAAATTGATTACTCTTCATTAATATATTAATCGTTGTTTTTTACTTTCAAATACGTGTTCTCCTTGTCTAGTACATTTAGTTTAGATACGACAAGAGTAGGATAGGACTATTAAATTTTTAAATAAATCAAAAGAAAAAAATATAAGGTTGTAAATAGCACACAGGAAGACAAAAACAAATGGTTTTAAGATTACTAAAATTGGATTTAAAAAAAAATACAACTATCTCACTCATACTTGTAATAATTGTGTAATAATAAAATAGGATAACATATGTATTGTTGATGTCGTCTATATACGGTAGTTCTATTAATATCGCCTCTATTGCGAAGCGCCTTAAGGATGTTTACTCTTTTTTCTTTTCTGTTTAGTTTCTTTTTTGTGACGTTGTCTAAATTAATATGGAAAAAAAATACCCAGCTGGATGCATTTTCCTTATCTAGTAGTAGGTGAAAATGGGTTGGGTGAATTTACAACTCGTCCCCTGCCGCCGCCCCACTGCACCCGGACTGCAATACGAAATTCGTTACGAAAAAAAACAACTTAATAAACAATCGCCTGTAGCACCCCCTACCGTTTACTCCATGAAACACATAAACACTGTCTTTATCTAGCTGGAGCTGTACGAGAAAATCATACAAAAATGGCGATTGCGCTTGAGTCGTGTTCATTTGGTCGCGAGCTCGTGTCCAGAGTGTTTCCCGATAAGACATTGTAACATTTTTTTAATTGAAGATATCGAATACATTGAATTTAAATGAGAATTGTGTGAAAATGAGTGAAAATTGTGCTAAAGAAACTGTTAAAGAAAAACAATTAATCGAGAATCATAGCAACAATAACCACCTCCGCCATTGTGGAAACGATGATGACGTCGTCGATGAGAAGAATGCGTGCGCACCGCCGCCGCCACCACCACCACCACTGTTGCCGCCGCCGCCGCCATCTATACAACGTAAAGTGAACGAATCCGAAATACCAACAAAAAAGCGTAAAACAAGACGCGGGAAATCTAAACGTCGCCATCCGTATAATCGTAAAAATGGTAATAATAACAATAGTAATAATAAGAATAATCATAATAATATGAATGGTAGCAGTCGAAAATTGAGTAAATTATTGAATAAACCAGAAGCACCGTATAACAGTAATCAGTTTTTATTAGAAGATCACGGTGATATTGAAGACTTGGATGAGAATTTAAAATATGCTGAACAAAGATCAACAACTAGTGGTGGACGTACAAGAGATTCTAGTATTAGTATTGATACAGATGGTGAATTTTATTCATCGCCGGATGATGAAGAACAATTTTTAATAAAAGATTTCGTCGATCAATATGAAAGTGTACAAGCTGAACGTTTACAATCAATGACTAAAGATGATTTAATACGTGAATATTTGGCATTAGAAACGAAAGTCGAATATCTAACGAAACGATTAAGGAAAAAGGAGAAGTTTCAACAACAACCACAATCACAACAATATGATGATAACGATAATAATAATTGTAGGTTAGAATTAGAGAAAGAAATCGATAGACTGACAAATGAAAATGATGCTTTAAAACGTGAATTAGCTGTGTTACGCCGTGATATTGATATGGACAATGTAAAAAATTGTACAAGTTCAGATTCGGAAGATTCAGAAACAGACTCTAATGATTCATGTAGTTCGACAACATCAACAACATCCAGTAGTAGTAGTAATAGTAGTTGTTGTTCGAAACCAACTAGTCCAGTGATTGATTATTCGCAAACAAATGGACATTCGGCTAGTATTGAAACTGTTTAAAATAGATTTTAATAAGGACGAAATAGAACGAAGTCTTTCACAAAAGTGTTGATCGATAAAAGTTTATTATACCAGTGTTGATTCATTCCTTGATATTTTAATGACTGTTTTCCCTTTTTTTGCATTTTTTTCGTCTTTAAGTTTGCCCGCTTCATATACATCCATACATACATAACAGGCAATTGGAATTAGAAACATAGGACTTTATCGAATACTTATTAAATCCTATATTTCTAGATCTGATTGTTAACATTGGAGAACAAATGTAGGCCATTTTGCTGTTCCTTTCCTCCGCAACATATGTAATTCACAAATAGTCGATCTTTTGCACACACATACACGCATCACAAGATTTATTTTGCTAATTTAAATGTAACTTAAGAGTCTCGTAATTATTATTAGTATGATTTTTTAAATAGACCTGTATGTTTTTGTATTGAAAATATGTAGATAGAATTAGAACTTTAAATTATTTCATAAAAGATTGTGTTGATTTAAAACAAGAACTGGATAGGTTTATTTACCCCAATATAATTTCCTTATCCTGCAAGAATTGTAACAAAATTTTATTGTAAAGAAAAATATGACAAAATTGTATCGTCGTCAATTTGTAAATTTAAGAATTTTTCCTTTAGTCTTAACTTTAGATGGGGGCGCATTCGGATTAACGCCTTTATAAAAGTCTTTTAACAAGTTCATGGCTTCATCAGCACGATAACCACCTTTGATTGTTGTTACTGTTGGTGTTTTAATCGAAGCAACGTCGAACACAGATTGTCCACCGAAACGATCATTTTTACAACTATAAACAATACTTTTAACATTTAAATCAATTAATACCGACATGCACATAATACAAGGTTCGACAGTAACATAAACTGATGACAATTGGAATACTTGTTTGTAATCCAATTGATTGTCGTTGCAATAATCAAAAATTTGTTCGATACAATTAATTTCAGCATGTCGGGTAGCATTTTTTGTTTCATTAACTGTATTCCGACCGAATGCCACGATTTTCGTATTGTCATACACAAAGATACAACCAACTGGCACTTCCTGTTTCGATAACGCTTCGTAAGCAGACTTAAAAGCTGCGTCCATAAAGTTTTTATCAATTTCTGATAACAATTCAGATGATTGTGCTGATTCGGACGTAGTAGTGGTAGACATTTTTCTTTATTCTTGAAAAAATTTCATTAAATTGTTCGTTTTAAAGAAACTCTCCGCCTTTTCAAACCATTTGTCTCTACTGCCGGCTAACGGACTTGGATGAAGCAAATACAATATTTGTATATTTTCGATTAAATTCGCCTTTAAAACATCTGTGGTCCTTTTCTCGACATATTTACCAATACAGACAACAATTTCCGGTTGTAATAATTCGATAATTTTCAGATAATACTTGTTACAAATATCCTCCAACTGTTTAGAATCCTGTAAAAGATTAAAAAATTAATATTATTTAATTGTTGATTAAAAAGAAGCACCTTTAAATCAGATGGTGTTACATTAACACCACCTTGTTTCATAAACGCTAATGGACAGTAATTATAAACGAAAGCATGTTGGAAGAATCTCTCCGGAAAAGTAAAAGTATGTTTAAAGAAATGCCATAAACGACTACCACTTTCTTCACTACGTTTACATTGGAAACCATTTATTGGTCGTGCTGGACATTCTTTTTCCGGTTTGTTCACAATTCCATTCGTTATACCTAACCATTCACGTACCGATTTGATCTCACCGAACGGTACACCAGTTTGGCACATACCAAACGGTCCAGGATTCATGCCAACGAATAATAATTTCTTTTTATTTGTACAATATTTACGGACGTATTGTTCATATGGATCAAATGCATATTCTAATGGATTATAAACGTATGCAACTGGCGATGTAAATTTCAAATCTTTCAATTCAATATTAAAGTCATGGTGAAGATTTATGAATTGGTCATCAATTAATTGTGGATTATTCAATAATTGCTCATTATTTACAGTATTTGAACGGAATTTTTTTGATGCGTTGTCATCCGGATTTGATGTTTCTAAGGCTCGGGTGACTTTCGAACGTAACATTCTTGAAAATTGTTTCATAATCTGTTTGATTAACTAACCTTCATTCGTTTATAATTTCTTTATTTTATATTTGTCTCAATATTCTGAATTCTTCTAAATATAACCTCTTGAAAATTTTCAACAATCACTGTAGATACTGTAGAAATTTTGCTTGCGCAAGGTTGGTGGCAAGTGGCAAATGTGGCGGCCAATACAAATTTAACAATCATTCCTTGTAATTATAATAACTGCAAATATCGGGTATTTTAACAAAATCTAAATGGCAAAAGTAAATAACCAATGTGATTATTATAATTACATTAAATATAAGGTACTAATTTTCTTTTTTTGGCAAAAGGAGCCATAAATATATTGTAATATTGTATAGTAAATCTAGTGAGGTAGTATAAAATTTTGAATTCATCGCCAACTTAATAGCTCAACGGCTATAAACTTTCACATGAAATTGGTAGTAAGATCAGCATTCTTACGTTGGTGCCAATGGCTCTTATTTTACATGTGAAAAAAATAACCTCAAATTGTATGTATTTGAACGTTTGTTTCTGTCAAGTGGTGTTTTCAAAGTGTTTTTGGTTGTTATTATTGATTGATTTCAATTTATTAACTGTTATAACCAATATCGATTCATAAACATTTCTTGTGAACTGTAATATTTTTTATTAGTGTTTATTTGTTTTCGGTAAAATTAAAATTAACTTTGATTTCAGTTTTTAAGTTGCAGTACATTTTTATGGCAGTGGCGTCAAATGATATGGACAATAATATTCAGGTTCCAAAGATGTTTATTGTATTCGTCACATTTTACGGTTTATTTGGTGGATTAAATTTTACACTGGATCGGACCAATAAAAAAACAAACAAACGAAGATATGGACGTGAACTGGAAACAGGAAGTGAGAAGCGTTATTGACACGATTTCCAAAGATAATAAGAACAGTAGGGGCTATTTAAAGTCTACCTATTATTTATTTTAAACAATGCTTATTATTTTAGAGAACCAGTGAATTTAGATAATATACTTTACGAGTTGAAAATTATGGACGGGCTAGTTCGGCGTATTGTTAAAATATCTATGTTCTGGATGATAGTAGGAGACTATTAATGGAAAGTCCCGACGTCCAAGTCAGTATGTTTAAGATTTTAATACAATAAAACGACCAGTGGTAGTTCTTGACCAGACGTGGGTCTTTGCCAACGACACTTTCCGTAAATCATCCCAAACGAGACGGAGGTATATTTTAGTAAACAAACAAAAAATCAATTTACGTGAGCATCAATGCTGGCTGCGAGAAGGGATGGATTCCAAATGTGGGGCAAATAGTCAAATCTAAAAAGAAGTCACCTCATTAGATTACCACGTAGAAATGAATGCTCAGAAATTTGAGCAGTAAATGCGCATTCTGGTGGTAGAGTAACCATCCCTTAGCATATCTTAGTATCGTCGAAATTGGAGATGAACACCTGAGATTCCTGAGAATGTTTCTTTCTAAGCAGTGGCGGCTCATCAGAGGAGATAAGGTCCGCTAAACAATCTGATGTCTAAGATATGGGAGTATCGAAGCGATGACAAATTTTTCTATTCAATTTATTCTGACCTGAGCCAAGACGGTGAACCTCCATTGAAACGTCGCAAAACTAATGACATTCTCGATATTAAACTGAAATATAAGAAACTTTTCAATGAAATATTAGACAACGTTATTGGTCAGCTACAGATTCAATTTTCAGATTTAAGTGTTCTAGAATTTTTTGATTTGATTAATACTGCAAAATTTTATACTTTTAATAACGAATTTCCGCATAAACTTGTAAGTTTGTTTTTGGAAACATATAAATTTTTCGATCAAACACAATTTAAAAATCAATTGTCAGTTATATATAAAGATTTGAGTATATTT
>JAZBGW010000563.1:0-14945 GCA_037464815.1 Mylabris variabilis | reverse complement strand
AAAGATCTGCGGTTATTACGTTTCTCAAACGTTGGATGGCGCTTGCTTCACAGCGTCTTTTACATGTGTATTTTATCCATATTTACAGATTACTTTATTTATTTAGGGAGCAAAATGGCGGAATTTTTAAATTAGAATCTTAAAACGTGTAAATTAGTGAAAAAATTGAAATTGATGCCAAATAATGTCGTTCATATCACTTTTCATTTCTGATTCTATATCGTACACTTGGTGTCTAGCATATATTCACATTAAATACACCTATTTCGGTGTTTCGTCTTTTCTTTTTTTTTGTAAAAAATATAGGTTCAAAGTCAACCAAGAAAATAAAGAAGCTGAATAAAACTTCATTAAATGTGATAAAAAAGTTTAAACAAAGTCTGGAATAAGGTTTCCGAGATAAAAAATAAAAATCATGTGTTTTAACATTCTTTCACTTTTTTTCAAAAACTACTACCAGATTTTGTTTAAACTTGAAAATTTTTGAAACTATAGTTTTTTTTTCATCTAGTAGGGTTCAACCTTAAGACGCATCTCTTCCAGATGAAAAAGTTATCGGTAATAAAGCTTCAAAAATATTCAGAGTCCAAAATTAACATTAAATAATGCAGAGAACTTATAATTAAGTAGTAAAATAGACTTCATTTTGTGCCCTCTCTTGTAAGTTTGAACAGGGTAAAGAAAGGTAAAAAATTTGTTCTGAGGCGAAAATTCTTGATTTTTAACGCTCACTTATTCCTGTAATTGAACATCTTATACTTTAACTTATAATTAACCGAGTTTCTTATACAGCTTCGAAGAAATTAATGAAAATTTGATTTTATCTAATGCTTTTACCGTTTGTTACTTTCCTGTTCAAATACGTAAGACATCTCAAGGGATTAGAGTAGTTTGCTTTATCTTGTGATCCGTGAAAATTACATCCGGGCGTTTATTTGACACTATTCTGGAACAAAGAGAATTAAAAAAAGTACTCCGACATAAGTGGTGATTTTTGTATTTTTTCCCAGGAAAAGTGCAATATTTATAATTTATATATTTTTATAAAATTGCAACTTTTTTGTGAAAATACTGGAGCCTTGCCAGATTGTCTGTTCGAAGATTTCCGACATATAGTACTTTTAAATGTATTTATATTTTTCCATTTCATATCATATTATTTTCTTATTTGTAGAATAATTGTCAATATTTAGGAAATATAATTGAAACAAAACTCTACTTTTCCACAACTAATTATAGTTTTTTTCCTTCAGAGAATTACAAACGATTCACTTATTTATTCTTCAAAGATTATGTTAGACAATTTTCTAGGATTCGTATATATTTTTAGGTTTTGTTTATTTCCAACTGAAAATCCAATTGATCTTGAAATATTATTTAAATAAAATTCTCAATAATTACTTGTTTAAATATAAGATCGTTTTCTAAACATTTTTGGCAAATCTTCAAATTATAATCGATTGAACAATGTACTCTTGTTAGAATATGTATATAACCGGGATTTCTCCTGATTAATTTTATTTTTATCGTATTATCTATTTTAATCGATTATTCATTCATTTGGACTGAAACTTTTCGTTTTACACTTTATTTCCGACGCTATTTGAAAGTATTTTTTCATTGCTGATAATCAGAGTCATGTCACCTCCAGAGCGAATGTTCTATATTTTTGCACTTCGAGGACTAAAGTGAGTACTTTAGTCCCTCATTATAAGGACTAAAATATCACTTTTAATCCCTAGGGACGTAATATTTATCTTCCTAAGGATATAATGAAAAATAAACAAATACATGTATGTATTTGCAGCAACAAATATCAAAAAATTGTCAATTTTTTTTTTATAACATACCAAATAATGAAAAAAACATAAATTTGTTAAATCAGAACTGTATTTTGAATTATCGGCGAAAAATTTAATTATTCACGTCGAAAATTGACTAAATCTTCCACTTTTTGTTGGTTTCACAACAATGTCTTAAAACGTCAAAAATTCGGCTCTAATACCAACTGGTATTAGAGCCGAATATCTCATTATTTGCCTTTTGCCAGCTTAAGAGGTGGGTTTGCCCAAAAATTGATAGATTAAGACAAACACTTCTAGAAACCTTGGCTAAAAGTGACTAAACAGTCTTGTTGATACAAGAATGTCTGAAATTATAGCCTCAAACTCAAAAATCTCCCAAAAAAGCTCTTGAAAACAGGGCTTCGAAAACCGGAAAAAACGAAATTTTGGCCAGAAGCAAATCCGAAGCCGAATCGAAAACAAAACCGTTTTTTTCGGTTTAAGCATACCACTTAATGCGGTCTTTTTCTTTTTTTTAAATTTTTATCCCTTCTTTTTTCCCTGTTCCGGAACTGCATTGCAACTCCCGATTTCGATGATTTTTAGTATATCGTGAGTATTTTATGTGTCCTCATCGTACTTAAGTTTAACGAAGATATTTTGTAGTGGTTTAAAAACTAGTTGATTCAGATTCGCTAGGGCTATCAAAAGATGTAAGCCGTGTTTTCATCTCTTGTTGGGGGTTGAATTTATGGATGATTATATGCCGTTTTTATAGGTTTTTTGCTATTTTTTAACCCATGATAACACTTATCCCCAAGCAAACTCTTCTGCTGATAAAAAATTACAAAATATAAGTTTTCTGTTTGAGAATTTTTCTGTATTTTAAATATTTACTCTGTAAATAGTTCTTAGGGGTTATATATTTTAGGGTCAAATTTAAAATTTTAAAAATTAATCATTGGAACTGAACCGAAATCGAAAACCCAAAAAAAAACGTAATTTTTACAGGAACGAAAACCGGAACAAAAAATAACGGTTCAAAGCCCTGATTTAAAGTACGTGAATTATCTCGTTTCTATGATTTACTATCAAAGTCCGATAAAAATTTGTAATTTAAGAACATGTCCTAAAACGCTAATGACAAAAATATCTCAAAATCACAACTTAACATCAAAAATTTTCAATTTTATCAAGGGCAGAGTAGTAAAATGAATTCTTATAAGGATGTTGAATGGGCGCCCCTGGCGGGCAAGCGTTCGGTGCTGAAGTATAGGGCTCGCCACCCCCTTGCTCCGTCTCTGTGGATGATAAAGTTCATGACTTATTGACATTGAATTAATACGTTTTATTTTTTTTTATCTACTATTTATTTATTAGAACAATATCTTTGTTTATTATTATATAACATTGATTTATTCTAGAGAGGTCCTGTTTATCGGTTATTCTACAAATGGTACAAATGGGATTAAATTTGATTTGGAGATTTCAAAATTGAACATCTCCAAAAAAATAAATAACGATGAAAATGGGCTTTTGAACGAAAGCAAACAATGACTTGTTATTTCTAGAAAAGTATAAAAGATTCGATCAGAATCAATCGTTCGTTATTTAATATAAATCAAGGCCTTTCCAATAATACAACAACCATAATTGGTTGAATTTAAGAGGAGAATTTCGATTGTGTGACGCCAACCCTCCAAATACGTGTGTCTATTGTGGTTGGTTGTTATACGATTCTTTCCTCAAACTACCAACAATGTTTGTCGACAATACAGAAATAAACACGACAAAAAAAAACAATAATAAGGAAAATCCTCTTTAAAAATTGTTTCGTCTGTATTGTGAAATGTCCAAGGTAAAAGGATCAATGAAAACTAACTGGACAAAGCCACATAAAGTTATCATTCATCAATTACACAATTATCAATGTAAGATGTCAAATATAATTGCTAATTATTATAAATGCTTCTAACAATTATTCATTAATGAATCATTGGGAAACTTTAGGTATCTTTATTAATTAAAATTTAGTCATTTATTAAACAATAAGATTTACAATAGTTTTACATAATAATTGTGTTAAGAATAACTGTTTAATTTAGATCATCATCTATATAAAACAGTCATGTTAAAGTACACCAAAGAATATATTTATGAATCAAATTCAGGGAATTCCTAAATTTCACCGTTAAAATTCATTGTAAATTATCTAACAAAATTTACAATCAAATTAGCGACATTTACCAGTAAAAGAGGGGAAATTGAATATTATCTTAATCAAAACTGCTAATTTACTCTCTTTATAACGTCATTAATTTCAATGGAAATGCATAAAATGTAAAAATCCGATAGGATAATGTAACATGTCGTATAGCAGGAAAAGTTCAAAGAGCTTTTAAAATTAGATTTCATCCGAATTTTTAATACACGTATATGTTTGAAAATGTTACGGAAATTAAAGAGAGCAAAAGCAAAGACAATATTTGTTAATCAACAAAATTTCCTAGGAATTAAAATTCTCAGATCTTTTGTCGATTAATTTTGGTTAAATTGCACAATTAACATTTAAATAAAAGCAGGAATTTCAACCTATGACCCTTCCACGGATGCCAAACAGTCTGACTGATGTTGATTATAATTCACAATTAGATAAATCCATGCGATTATACGTATGTACAAATATCTTTAAGTAAATTGAATAATTTGTAAAAATTATCTAATGAGCCAGTAGCAGCGTGTACGTGCCGTTTTTAACGTAAACGAATTGTGTTTGCGTACATTTTTTTAAAAGGATAAGCGGAATTTATTCCGAAGGATAAACACAGTCCTTCGAGGATTAACAAGACTTGTTGATTTTGTTATATAATCGATTTTGTGGCTTATCAAAACAACGCTGAAATTTATTGAATGAACAATAGAAATGTTGTTTCTCTTTCATTTCTCGTTATTTTAATAAAAGTCCATTTATTAGCGGATTTGTATCGAACAAAAATAGCTTCTGTTATTTTCGAACAGCTATTGTTTAATTTTACTGTTGTATATTGTTGAAGTTTTGAAGTGGAATTAGGCCATATAATGAGATTATAAGATATAATCACATGAAATTGTATGAAGGTTGAACGAATTTTCTTTAAATGTAAATAATAAAATTACAACAAAGATACTTTAATGATTATTAAAAAAACGTATAATCTAGGTGGATTTTATGAATTTCTCTACGGTGAAAAAATGACAACTTTCTCTCTATAATTATGGTTTGTTGATAGAATTTCACTTTATAATTATTTTGGAAATCTCCTCAATAAATCTACCTTTTGTTAATTCACCTTTGAATATTCACCAATCGAACATATTCGAACATGTGTTATAATTCTAAAATTGACACATTTGAAACGCTTTTCACATGTCTCGATTATTTCGGTTGTAAATTCTGTGAAATATTCATAAATTGCTATTTCGACACTGGTAATATTCGTGATTACTTTTTTTTTATTTTTAATGTAGTCTTGCCATTTTTAATTGTACTTACGTCAATGCTAGCCGAAATTTGTTATTATTGTCTCGAAATATGGGTAGTTCAATTATAGAAAATATAGACTAAAAGGAATTCCTTTATTTGATATAATCTAACAGCAAGAAGGATTTAATTTGAATATTATGACGTCGGTAATGACGTACTTATCTCTATCAAAAATCTGCGATATTAAAAGGCATTGTGGTTGTATATTTTTTTTATTTTTATTAATAAAACAAAGAACAATTTTAACGTTAAAATTAAAAACGCCCACGCTTATTATTATTTGTATATAGAGAATGACAATCCCGACGTCAATATTATTAAAATATGGATCAATCTTATTGTTATTCTTTGATTTGAATCAATATTTGTAAACAGTCTATAAATGGTCAACAATTATATAATAAATTAATCTTTTTGAGAAATAAACCAGTCGTGTAGCTTTGTCTTCTAAAATGGTCAATGGACTTTTATCAAAATCAACTGATATATTCGATAAATCAATGGAGCGTTTGGAATTTTTTAAAATTAGAAATTTCAGCGAATTCCCGGAAAATCGACAGGCGCCAAGTGGTTTATTTTGTTTTATTCAAAATTAATTAAAACAAAGAGAAATTATGTACAGGAACGAATGGCAGGTTGTTTTTGTTATGCAGAATTTGTATATTTTCGTTGAAGGGAATGTTTTTTAGTTTTGATTACTACTCCAACCAACCAAATGGTGAAAGACACACACGCGCAAAATTGTAATTCATTAGAATCTCAATCCAAATTATATCAAATTTATTTGTTTATATTGTCCGTTTTTATATTAATTTTTCGAAAAGTATACAAAAGAATCGAAAGCTTACACACCCAAGTCTTTCGTATTTTAGACGAATGCTACCAAATCAAATCCGATTTGAATCAAACATCCCCAATATTTTATCGATTTTTAAGTTTATTATAAGTATAAGCATCTCCAGGGAATATCCAGGTCGATTATAGCTTGTTTTGTTTTTTTGGTTTAATAGTCGTTTTTACAGATAACGTCTGAATTTGCCTCTCTTATGAACAGGGTCGACAAACGATTTCATTTAGAGTGGAGAAAAAAAATAACAAAATTATCGAAAATAATCACAGTCCATTCAACTTATCTCTAAATTTACGGCTGTTTGTTCCAATATTTCAAAGTTTCACTTTTTCTACCCTTCTCAGGTGTAATAAATTTTATATGTATACCTCTTGACGCCAAGAAATCTATTTTTATTTCTAAAAAGTAAAACAAACACCAGAATGCGGCAACAATAACAAAAAAAAAACAATAGTAATTGGTAATATTATTGATAAATTTTATTCGTGCATGGACGTAATCACGATAAACAGAGATAACGTCTCCAATTACCTAGAAAATATTTGTGTTGTTCTAAACTAGAAAAACTGACATATTTCGTGTTATTATGAATCAACAATACGTCCAAGACGCTTTATTGTGTTGGAAAATATTGTAGGCGGTGCTTTAGTTTATGACGATTCTAATCAAATGTGTACATTGTACATGTATACGTATCGTTGCGTTGAGTATTTAAGAAATCGCGTTATAGTTTAGTAGCCAGTCCGAGTTTATACTCCGTTTGAGAATTATATTGTGTCGAAAAATAATAAAAGAAAACAATTCGAATTGAATAAACGAAAATTGTGAAAAGTTTATGTATTTTTAAATTTCCATTGTGGATTGCTATGATGCTATCCTCGGATGAAACAAATACCCGTAACGGGTTATTAACAAGAACATTATCCCAAGATAATCTATTATTGGTTGCTGATCGTATACCACCAAAATCTGAAGAATTATTCGATAATCTACCTTGGCTGAATATTATGGCTGATATTGCAATAACTGCAGCTATTGCTGAAATTCAGGTATAAACCAATGGAGGACTTTTTTTATTTTCACTAATTTTTCCTTGGTACTTCAATCTATTTTTTTTTGTTGTTGCTGCCCTGAAATAATCGCGTTTATTGCTGAAAGTTTCAGTCGATTGACTTCTCTATATTTTATTTATTTTTCTCGCGTCCATTCAATTAGCGATTAATTTTTGATTTTTATTGAAGGCGCGTGTTTCTAATTCTTCTTCTATAAATAGTTTGGCTTTTTTGATTCGCAATACATTGAAACACGTTCTATCTACATGATCCGAATTAGTCCATCTTTATTAATTGTTAAATACTGAAATGCTAAATGATAACCTACATCAACGTCTTCCGTCTAATAAAAGGACATGTTTAATATTTTTTAATTCTGTAATAATTATCTATTTGTGAATTTGATAACATTTAATACTCATAGTATTTATGTCATGTATTGTTCGTCTATTAAACAAGATTATCGTTGTAAAATGAATAATTTATAACGAATTGTTGTACAATTTAAAAGCTGTACGTGGGCGGTTTATATCTGCTTGTAATATTCGATTTTTATAATTCAAATAATGGCAATCCTGAAAATTCTATATGTTTTTGTTAGTTTCCTTCCCAATCCCCTACATTAAAAATTATATTAATAAAATGCGTGGTTTTGTTGCAGTTCAAGCGAATGTTGAACAAAGAATTGTCACACTTCTCCGAATCGAGTAAATCTGGCAACCAAATCTCCGAATACATCTGTTCAACTTTCCTTGGTAAGTTTAATCATTCTTGTCTTTGTTTTGATTTCATCGTTCATTTATTATAATTCAAATTTAATTTACGATATTTGCATTTTTATATAAAGTCAAACGTCACGTACTATACTATACACAACAGACCTGTCTTATCTCATTGATATATGGTGTATTTTTTCTTTATAGATAAACAGCAAGAGCTCGATCTACCATCGCTTCGAGTTGATGAGAATGTTGAACAAACACAAAAAGCGGCAGGGACACAACGTAAAGATCGTCCACGTGGCGGTTATTCAACAATGTCCCAAATTTCGGGTGTTAATCGGAAACCATTATGTCATACGAATTCGTTTACTGGTGAACGTTTACCATTACATGGTGTTGAAACACCATATGAAGATGAGTTAGGTAAATGTTTAGCTGAAATTGATCGTTGGGGCATTGATATCTTTCGTATTGGTGAATTGAGTAATGGTAGACCATTGACTTGTGTTGCTTATACAACGTTTTCATCAAGAGATCTATTAAAGACTATGATGATACCAGCAAAGACTTTTGTTACATTTATGATGACATTGGAGGATCATTATGTAAAAGATAATCCTTTTCATAATTCGTTACATGCCGCCGATGTGACACAAAGTACGCATGTTCTATTAAATACACCAGCTTTAGAATCGGTGTTTACACCATTGGAAGTGACAGCAGCACTATTCGCTGCCTGTATACACGATGTAGATCATCCTGGATTAACAAATCAATTTTTAATTAATTCTAGTTCTGAATTAGCATTGATGTATAATGATGAGAGTGTATTAGAGAATCATCATTTGGCTGTTGCTTTCAAATTGTTGCAAAATGAAGGATGCGACATTTTCTGTAATTTTAGTAAGAAACAACGGCAAACACTACGCAAAATGGTCATAGATATGGTCCTTAGTACGGATATGTCAAAACATATGAGTTTATTAGCCGATTTAAAGACAATGGTTGAAACAAAGAAGGTAGCCGGATCTGGTGTATTGTTGCTGGACAACTATACAGATCGTATACAAGTATTAGAAAATTTAGTACATTGTGCTGATTTAAGTAATCCAACAAAACCGCTGGCATTATATCGGCGTTGGGTTGATTTATTAATGGAGGAATTCTTCCAACAAGGTGATAAAGAACGCGAAGCCAAAATGGATATTAGTCCGATGTGTGATCGGCATTCGGCCACAATTGAAAAGTCGCAGGTCGGCTTTATTGACTATATTGTTCATCCATTATGGGAAACATGGGCTGATTTAGTACACCCAGATGCCCAAGATATTCTTGATACGTTAGAAGAGAATCGTGACTGGTATCAGAGCGCCATACCGCCTAGTCCGCCAGCTGAGGAGGTACCAGCCGAACCTGGCCAAAGGCCAGGTATACGCTTCCAAGTAACATTAGAAGAAGGCGAAGGTGAAGCTGAAGCGGAGGCTCCGATGTGACGGAGGCTGCTGGGCCTCTGTCGGAAGCTGTCCGAAAAGGTGCAGCAGTGGTGGCGTGTTAAACAGTAGACGGCTGGTTCGTCCTGTTTCATCTTCTGCCATCCCGCGCTGGCGCGGCGTTTGTTATGTTTGCATCGCTTTTGACTGAATCTCTCCGGGCTGGAGTGCAGCCTGTCCCTGCAAGTTCCTGGGAGTGTACATTATTTTAATTTCTTTCTTCTTCTCCTTTTTCATTTCCTTTCTAAAATTATCATTAATGGTTTCTTGAGAGAAACAAAAAGAATTGAAATTGTTTTTTGGCCTTTCCACAACCCTCGTCATGCCTTATTGTAAGAAAACACCCTTTATTCCCCATTTTAAAGTGATGATGACGATGATTGATTTGCATCTGTATATATTTCATAATGTCTATCGGTGTAATACTCAGCCCCATGTATGTATAGGTACTATGTGTCATGTCAGCTATGTTACACAAGTAAAGCTCTCTCTCCATTTTAAAAAGACTATTATTTCACCTAATCCCCAAAAACTGAAGGTGTTTCAAACAAATAAAAAACCTTTTACAATATAATTTGGAAACATATTGGTGGATCATTAACCTAAAAGGAAATCTAATGGATTCTTTAATTCATACCGCCAACACACACAACGCGTTTTTTTACCGTGGATTAAGGTGCCAGTTAAAGTTAAACTCAATATAATTTCATAAAAAAAGTTCTATTTAAATAATTATAATAGAAAAAAAAATTAGATCCAACAATCTTTTTATACAAAATTTAAAACAGCTGTAAAATGGACGGATTACTTGCAACATTAACAAGCTAATAGTGCATTGTTAACATAATAAAAAATCAATTTAAATAGATGCTCGAAATATAAAACATTATAATATTAAAGCTACGAAGATTGTTAATAATAAGAACAAAGACGGTGCAAGTTTTGTGCCACCATCATGCAGATAATCAAAACCAAAAGTAAAAACTTTAATAACATTTTCACTTGGCTGCCATGGATTACTTCCATCATCGAAAAACATTGGACATTGATCCCCTATTAAAAACCGAACATAAAATTGATTCCCTATTATTAAAGTTTATTATTTTATACGTACGTTCTCTTTCATATTCTTGCATCTCGATAGCAACAGCAGCACCTTCTGTATGATTCCACGATGTAACATCTTGATTGACCATACAGAATGCACCGACAGCTTGAGACATTAAAACTTTATTAAGATCAGCTCTTTGATATACCCAACAACGGTATTTTGAAGATGGATCTAAAGCATCGTATGTAATCAGATAAGATTTCAAATTTTCCTTCCAATAACCAATACATTGCATCCTATAATCAGGATCACCTGAAATTTGTGTAATTTTAGTAAAATTATCGGCTTTAATCATTTAATAAAATTACTGTAAATATCTACAGGTCGTCCTAAATGATCCACCGACAAACAATAATTTTCATCAATATCGATTTCTTTTTGTTCTGTATCACATACAGAAAAATCGGAAATATTCTGTTTACAATAAGTATTTGGACGTGGACTTAATGTAACACCACCTAAAATACTAAAATTTAAAAAATAATTAAATATTCGAAACTAATTGATGTTAGATTAATAAAATACCGAGTTTCAAAAGGTACTTCGCCTTTTTGTGTAAAATTAAATTTACCAGCAACTGGACAACGTACAGGTACTGGATTCTTCTTCAAAAACAAATCATAACGCCAATTGATATCATTTTTAAATTGCACCCAAGAACATACAGTACTGAAATCTTCTTTAATTACAGCAATACCTTTTCTATATCGTATTATATTGTGATGACGTGGTACGAAATCAAAACAAATAAAATCTTTCTGACTAAAATCAACAAAATTAAAACAGAGAATTGGTCATTATAATAATAATAAAAAAAAATACCATCCATCTACAGCAAGCCGAGCCATCATTATCCTTGTATCTCTTTGTTCTTTACAAACATAAATTGTACGACGATAACGTGATTCATCAGGATAATAAGTTTCAATGATATGAGTCTCATTTATAACAATATCAGCATCAATATTTGCCGTATTAATCCATTCACCTGAGAAATTTTGCGGTAGACGACAACCAGGCTCAACAGCTTCAGATTTGACTAAAATCAACAAAAAAAATGCAAATGAAGTACGATATTCTACAGGATGTCCCGTAAGTCGCGCAAAGGACAGATAGGGGATGAAATTCGAAGACGTAAAGTACCGTACCATTATTTTATCCACCGCAGAGGTAATTAGCAGTTAATTCAATTAAATAGCCAACCAGGTGCTTTCTTAGTTTGAACAGCTGTCGCGCCAGCTTGCTAACTGGTCCGCTTCCCACATCCCACCGTCAAGACTTATTACTTCTCTCTTTTTATCGCTGTAACAAGCTCTTGATTGGCTACTTGATTTAATTAATAACCATTTACCTGTCAGTCAGATGACAAAATGATACAGGACTTTTCTTCTTCGAATTTCATCCCCTATCTACCCTTTAGAGGGAAGTGCGCGACTTACGGGAGAGCCTGTATATTATGTAACAATTCAACAATTATTGTGTGTACTTGGCAAAAAAAATATAATGAAATTATTTAAATTAATATGGTTTTCCCATAACGTTTATAATTCCCAATAGAGAAAAAAATTCAACATTAATAATAAAATTCCCATCATTATTGCAACAAAACAGTCGATCAATAAATCGGAATTGATATTTGGCCCTAGACATATTAACGAAGCTAAAGAGAGAATACGAAAACAAACACCTTGTGTCAAAGTCAATCAATAATCATTCCTGTAAATTACTCAGTTGATTACGCTTCAGGGGATAATTAATTTCTATATAAAACAATATATTTTCTACTGCTAATCAAAGGTTTTCGCAAAAAAGTCATTTATTTTGTTTTAATATTTTCATATACTTCAACATTTATATGAAATATTTTTGGATTTAATTTCCTGGAAATCATTTACAAAGTTTTAATTAACCTGTTTGCCATTTTATCAAGTGCCAATTGTAATTAAAAATCCTTACACATATAAAATGAACGTAAGCATATTTTATATTTAGAAGAAAAAAACAAGAACGAAATATTAAATAAAAACAATCAATCTTATCAAGAATAGCTTAAATTAGTTTCAAAATTAAAACAGAATCGGTTAGATTTAAGAACAAAAAAGTATTAATATTCTATTATAAATGGAGCAATGGAAAATTCATTTTCAGTATTGATTTTTAAATATATTTCAACTAACAAGATTGCCATCAACTTAAGTATCGCAGATTCAAAAACAAGTACCACTTGAATAAGTGGTACAGCAAGGACAAGAAAATTAATGTCAGGATTTTCCAACATACCTAATTGCAAGAAAACTAATGCCTTCTAGTCGCTTCAATTCATTCTTTTACAAATTTTACACAAGGCTGTTTTCAATTGTATGATACCATTTTCAATAATTTAAAAACTATAAAATATAAACCAAACGCGTTTTTCGAAAAATTTAAGATCAAGGTCAACATAAAATGGTGTGCCAAATTATTGCAAATTGCCGATTTAGCAACTAATTTGTGCTTTTTTGCAAAAATACGTCGATTCTGTGAAAATTCAAGCCAATTTTAATTCTAGGCAATAAATTGATGATGAATATTGTTTTAACAATTCCAAGATTTCTTATAAAATCGACGATTTTCAGAGTAAAAACTCCATATTACCTAGTAGCTAAGATAAAAAAAATCGCCTACAACCAGCTAAAAATAGCTAAATCGACTTATTTTAGCAAAAAAGCACAAATTAGGTGCTAAAACGACAATTTGACAGATACGCTAAAATCCAAGAAAATCGCCTAAATCGAGCTAAAACTAACTAGATTGACGAATTTTGGCCTAAAAAGCACAAATTACCAGCTAAAACGACAATTTGACAGATACTTTTCTCAGAAAATTGTGTGAAAAGTCAAAATAGTAACTCTAGGGAATAATTTGGTGACTAATCCTTTACTAATTTTAAAATTGACGAATTTCAGAGTAAAAACTCCAAATTAGAACCTAACTTCCAAGAAAATCGCTGAAAACGGGCTAAAACTAGCTAAATCGGCGTATTTTCAATATTGCAAAGCTATTTAAATAAAAGAATTCCAAGAATTCACAATTTGACGTCGATTTCCAGTTGAATATTCAGAATTTTAGTAAAATTTGATTTTCGCATGCTTACATTTACGCAAAATATTATGACACATTTTGATAAATGAGAGAATAAGCAGACAAACTCTTCTACAGCGGGAGAGATTAAGAAATATATAGTTTCAAATATATTGTTCAATATTTATTCCACTAATAAATAAGAGATGTGTAAAAGCAACATTGGTGAAAATTTGTTAAGGGGCAGCTGGAGTCCGGCCCCGATTCGATGTCCGAAAAAGCGACAATTTTGTATTTTTTTGTAATCATCAATTTCTCGTTTGTTTTCTAAGATATTCGATTTTCCAAAATTGGATTTTACGGGAACCATCTGCCCTCCGCCTATGAATAAGCTTTCAAACAAGCTGCTGTACGATTATTTTATCTTTAAAATTGTAGATCTTTCGCGATAGGAAAAAATTTTGGTATGCTCTGACATTTTCCCCTGCACTTTAGAATTTAGTAAAAACGTTCCAAAAAGGCAAACTCCATCGGATGCAGCGTGAAACTGGCAATTCAACGCTGGTTACAGCGTTCGAATATCTCAAAAAACAAACGAGAAATCGATGATTAAAAAAATAATAAAAAATTGTCACTTTTTCGGACATCAAATCGAGGTCGGACTCCGGCTTGTCCTTAAGCTGATATTGTTTTAAAATGCCCTACGTATATTTTTCTTGTTATTCTATTAATGAATAAATATTATTATTATTATAAGACAAGAAATTTAATTGAATATATCTAATAGTTACAGTATCCGTTTATGGTTAACCGAATCAATTTGCTTAGCCTAAAGGAATTTTAATCAAATACATCAGTGTAATATTCCTTCGGTTGTAAACTAAACTGAAATTAAGTGTTTTACTCGGTTATCAACGAATCAATACAAAATTAATTTGTTTTTCCTATTCAAGAAAATATCTTGAGAATGTCGATTTCTGTAGGTGTTTTGATTCACATATATTGAAATAAAAACATTAATAAAAATTAAACGAATTAAGCTCGATACTTATATGGATTTGTAAAATAAAATCTACATTTTTATATTTATGGCTTCGTTTTTTGTTTTGTTTTTCCCTTTATTGTTATAAGTTGGTGCAGTTTAGTCTTATTTGGTGTAAATATTTATTTGTAGTTAATTCTAATGCTTCAATAAATACAGTAGTGATTAACAAACATGTTTTTGAATTCATAACAGACAAATAAGAACAACGTAATATGGATGGTATGTACAAATATATTTAATGCTTAAGAGTATTGTCTAGTATCGAGTTTAATTTCGCGCACACAATCAACTAAAATATTTTTTCAGGG
>JAZBGW010000562.1:0-20362 GCA_037464815.1 Mylabris variabilis | reverse complement strand
GTCAATTAATTATTTTATCTTCTTATCGGTCTTATATATGTGTTGTTATGTATGATTTTGTTCTTTAACAAGGATAGCTTATCATTAATGAAAGGGTGGCAAGACAGTTTTGCACCCGAGCGGCACAAGCTCAGGGAACGGGCCTGCGAAGGCAGGAATGCTTGTAATGAGTAAACTACACCTTAAGTACTTAAACTGCATATTAAGGGTGCGAAGTACAACTGTTCTGAAGAAAGCAAATGTTTGAAGCACAATTACTAGCTTGTTTTTTAAGGTGTAGAAACGCACAATAGCACCTTGGACAGATGATTTCAAGTTGCACCATATGGTCGCCTGTGCTTGGAAAAATTTGGAAGAAATTCTGAATTACAGAGGAACATCTTGGAGTATGTTTTTTTTTAGACTTTCCCCCATAATTCAGCCTATATTGATTAGTTTTCAGTGGAAATTTAACTATATGTAGAGCAAAGTAAAAGGGCTTTAAAATCTCCAAGAAATTTTCCTACGGTTAGTTCTTCGGAAAATTATGAAAAACGGTAAAATCCATTATTAAGATTGGAGCACAGTCTTAAAGATGATGAACCGGGCGATAGCTTGCTTGAAAGCTAAACCAAAAGGATTATCGGAGACAAAAAAATCTAATTTTTACGAATTCAGTGAGGTTTTTGTAAAAAAATTCTTCACTTGTTATTTTTGCAACAAGATTCATAAAATTTGTAAATGATTTAATGGGCTTTCTACTGTTAACTCTGATGGTTGAGAAAAAGCTTGCTTAATTTCCTGAGAAAATTGAAATGAGAAGATGACTGTTAATTTGCAAGGTACCGGATAGATGGCGTCGAGCGGGTAAAAAGTGGAAGGCTGCCGAGTCGTGTTTTTAAAGATTGGCTTTACCACCTGTGATAATTTTTTTTCTCATAGACAAAATTGCTATTCTCTAGATTCGATATAATTTACGTTTTTTTGTCAAATTGGGAATGAGTTACCACAACTAACCCAAACTTGAACTAACTGGATAGGTCTCCAAGCATTGTTAGCCCAAGGCCTCCAAAATTAACGGTCTGTTACTGTATATAGTAACTAAATGGTGTGTGGTAATACAGCTTATCTGTTGATCAAGTCGGAAGAAATGATTTTAATTAAGTAACTTGAATTTACTTTCTCTGATTAAAATGAATATTGCATCATTTTTTTCTGATAAAGTATCACACATTCACACACTTTTAAACACACGTATACATAAACACACACAAGTGTACTTTCCACTCAATTTCGCTGTAAACCAATTTTTTCCACTGTATTTTGATTCGTATCCGACGAAAAATTGCAACTTTCCAATTCAGGAATAAAAATAGAAGAAAAAAAAGTTCACCAATCATCTTCAATTGACCTGTGGGCAGTGGGGGATTGGGGGGGGGCTGGTGGGCGATCGCCCAGGGCGCCATAAGAACTACGTGAGTTTGTTTTTAATAATTGATCTGACGTTATTGGCTTCCTGGAGGGGCGCCGAAAACTCTCACCCAGGGCGCTAGACTTGCTAGGGCCGGCCCTGTCTGTAGGAAAATTTAATTGAAGGCGAATTGTATTATAATTTGTATTTATAAGTAGAGACTTTCTATTGATTTTCAAATGTGAAGGCGGACATTATTGGAATAAAACCAGAAAATACGGTGACAAATGTATTTTTTTTTATAAAAAAAACGTAACCTACAAAAAGCTTTATACAAAAATAAAAAAATATGTGATTTTTTTAATACATTTTTGATGTTATTGAATTTTGATTTCAATGCATCATGATGACCCGTGTTTGTTGTTGTTACTGTTGTTGTTGGTATATTTATTAAAACACTTTTTTGTTGTTTATCAGTTCTGTAGCTCTCAGAGCTTCTTAATATGGTACACCATAGGTGCTAGATGGCCGGCTAGGTGCACCATAGGTGCTGCTTGGGTAACCGCCGCCGCCGCCACCAATCGATGAGATTTGATTGTATTGTGCGACTTGTATCGCTTGTTTAATACCTTCTAAATCAATACCAACGACACGTTGTGAATAACCAGGTACACCATAAGTAGATGATGGTACCCCATATTGTTGTGATGGTGCACCGTATGATGTGCTGATACCGCCACCACCACCAAAACCACCACCGATTGATCCTGAACTTTGTTCTTCTTTCAATAGAATTTGACGGACTTGTTCTAATAATGCTGGATCTACAGAGGCACCTTCCGATGTTTGATAACCAGATGAGACGGCTTGATAACCGCCACCGCCTCCGGACAGTCCACCGCTAAATGAATAACCACCGCCGCCACCACCACCAGTAGGACGACTGTAGCTATAACCAGATGGTGGTTCAGCTACTACGGCTACAGCCATGGCGAAGGCGAAAGCCTATAAATTACACACAAAAAAAGAAACAATTAAAATTGGACAGCAAAGATATAAATTAACAAAAAAAAAAGGAAAATGAGAGACAATTGAGAAAGTCGACAGCAACTTTCTTTCCGAATTATAAATTATTCCCACACGAATTAATTCACTCGTATTTTTTGTGTTTTATTCGTTTGTTACACGGAAAAAGAAACACTTGAAATTAAGTAGAAACCACCACTTACCACGGTAAATCTGTTCATGATGCTTATTTGTTGACCGGTTGGTATGCGTGGTGACTGTGACGATTTGGAGATGATTCTCCCAGTTTTATACTCGGCAAATTTTAAGAACAGGGTGGGAACAATGAAGTAGTAGTAGTAATAGTGTCTTCAGTTTCGAGGATGCCATCATCAACCACTTTCACATATACAACACACACACATACACATATTAACACACATATACACGTACCCAAGCAAATAAACAAAAACAACAAGAACAACAACAACAAATTAAAAGAAGTTCGGGCTGATTTGAAAGAGACTTCAACGATCGGTCAGAATGGCAATAACTCGAAATCTTGGGAAAACTTCACAAGGGGAAAACATTACAATTTTCTTTTGAAATTATAAATGAAAGTAAAATTAATAATCGACGACTTTCTTTCGATAAAATTCCAATATCGTACTTTTTTATCGATTTTTAACGATTAACCCGAATAAATCGATTGGACTTACCCAGCGCCTCCACCAAAATTCCAACTAGAAAAACTAAAGAAATCTCCAATATCCGTATTGATAAACGAACCCTCAAGTCTTGCTTAACCAAGGTTGGTTCCAGCTTCAAGTACGAGTTCTGTTTTATAATTCGCACTTCGTGAAATCTCGACGGAAGTCAGGATTGAGCATATAGAGGATAGAGAACTTGGAGAATTCTAGTTAATTTTATCAGTATCACGTTTTCTTTTTGGCGCGTAAGCGCAAATACAAGGTTAAATGGACTTAAGCACGCCTTAAGGTGGTAGCTAGAACACAACCTTGAGTCCAAGCATTGCGTGCTTAAGTCTGGTTTATAAAACACAAACAGGTCGAGTACTCATACTCAAGCATCGACAGCGCCTCAAGCACGGTTTAGAAATACGGACATAAGTCTCGGTTTAGGCTTAAATGGAAGTAACGTTTGGATAAAGATCCAACCCACCCAAATGTCTATAAGTTCAGAGAGTGGTATAAGTGGTTCTTTCTATGGAGATTTTAATGTTTCACTTGAAGATAACCTTGAATTTCTTCAGTACTTGCGAATACAATCACCAGAGGATTTTGGCACAAGCCTTATGCCTCTATTTGGTAACGAACCTCAGATTCAATTTCAAGTTTTATTTGGGTAAGGTAGGCTCCAACTTCAAGTACAAGCCCTGCTTTATAAGTCGTACTTCTGGAATTCTCGGCTTAAGTCAAAGTTAAGCTTATGGAGAGTAGAAAAGTTGGGGAATTCTAGTTACTTTAGCCGGTATCATGTTTTTTTCTGACATAGTGCTCAAGCACGCTACAAGGTAGCTAGAACATAACGTTGAGTCCAAGCATCGCACTAATCATTAGTTTTTCTAGGGAATTTTGGCATCTGACCATAAAAACAAGGAAATTCTAATATTTTTAGTTGATTTTAAATATAAAGTCTTGACTTATAGTTAAGGTTTTTTCGGAAACATCGTCAAAGGGAGCTGTTTCAGGTACTTCCAGTTAATTTTTGAGGTTTTAACAATTTTTTTTTATAGAATCATGTAGATGAGACAATTTTGATAAGATTCGAGTTTAACTCTAAATTCTGAGACGATTTTGTTAATTTTTAGTAGTCAAAAATAGTTAAAATAGACAATTGTAGTTTCTATATTATGGTATTTCTCTTGTAAGTCATCTATAAAATTTTGCTAGTTTTACTCTAATTTTGAGCTGAATTCCTAATCTTGAATTTTTTTTGACCTAAGTGTAGCTAAATTTTTGACTTTTAATCAAGATTTCAGTCAGTTTCTTTTGAATTTGTTATTTTCTAGCGAATATCGTTATGTGATCATCAAAAGCAGGATATTGATTCTTTAGAAATTGGCGATTATCCTCAAGCGAGAGTCAAACATTTACTCTAAAAATGAGCTATCTATCTCACTCTCTACAATTTCATTATACCCAATCTTTGAACAGAGACAAATATAAAAGAACCATCGCGCATGTTACTGCGCAACTATCTATTTCACTCATCTCAGGACAATATTATGATTATCTTTCTCTTTAAAACTTGTTATCGTTGTTTCTTTATATATACATCAAGATCATTGCTAGCAAATAGATGATCTCCAAAAAAATCTGTGATTATGATAATTTTTACGTGACTTACTACACCACAGAGAAAAATTATAGATAATCAGTATTCTAGATATAATATGATAAAGTGTAATTTCTAATTTTCTAAAATTGTTTCATTGATATGTGATAATATTGTGCAATATTGCCTATTTTTGTTTTTTGATTTTAAAAAAAAACACCGACTGAAGATTACATGTAATGATTTATAAATCACTTCCTTCTAGTGTAGAATAATCGTTAAAATATTAAACGATCACCACCTTTCTCCATTTGCTTATCGTTAATTCGTTTAAAAGCTGAATTTATACGAGAAAAATCCCATCTTGTTTGCAATTAAAGTTCAGGTTGTAATTCTGTTTAAAGAAAAAAATACCGAATGTCCCATAAAAACACCAGGATTTTCATCGTTAATCAGTTGGAAAATTATCTCTACCATAAATTAATTACTAAAGAATTTCAATTTTATTACATAAGGCTATAGTATTGGCTATATGGTAAGTAATATGATCCTAAAACATTTTTTAATGTCTTTTTTATAGCATTCTAACATACATATAGATGATCAAATTAATTATAATTCCACTGATTTTTCGTTGGTTTAATTTTCTTTTTATTGCATTTTTCTTGTGTTGTAATCCAATGGGAATAGAATCTGAACAAGTACAATTAAAAAATTTTCACGTAGATTATTACCAACGAACGAAACACATAGAAGAAAACAACACAATAAACAAAGTCAGTATTATGTAATTATAATTAAGTTGTCTGTAATCTATATGTTATGTAGGTATGATGCGATAAAATTTGTTCTGAAATCGAAACGTAAGTCTTCACTTGATACATACATTAACGAAATAGTGACACTTGATGCGAATGAAATACACAAATAGAAAGAATTAGATCAAGGTTGTACTTCCCCCCATCTCTGTCTAATATCTTTCTAATTTGTGGTTTTTTATATATATATTTGTCCTTTTCCTAATATATAAAAAAAGTAGTTTAATAATAGAAAGAGATAAATTGGTTTCAAATTTCTATCATCATCAGTTCCGGATGTGCTGTCTAAAGTGTAGATTTTGAAATTTGATTACAACATTTCTTTTCTCTCATTACTATCATTATTATTATTATTATTAATTATTATTATTATTATCATTAGTATTATTATTATTTTGTAAAAGAAAATTTGAGAATGTGAATTATGGAAAATCTGTTCAAATAAATTCTTATATACAGGTACAAATCTAACTAATGTCCTGTCAAAACAGGACTATTATTAATTTTCGATAATCACATATTACACTGTTTATTATATAATCAATAATTTTTCTTTCTATTTTTCCTTATTGTTAGATAATACAGTAAAAACACCATCATTCATTATGGAAATGTTAGCATAAAGAGTGCCGAAGTTTTCCATGACAATCATAGTTACCTTGTGTCAATTGTATAATTGAAATAAACAGACAATTGAATAACAAATTCAATTGTTATGATCTGTTATTATAATTATTACATAGCAGAACAGTGCCGTGGAATTAGTAAAATTCATTAAAAATTAGTGACTGATCGAAGATTCGGCTTCGGTTTCGGTTTCGGCCAAAAATCAGCCGAAACTTCAGCCGCATCAAAACTCAGTGTTCGGGAATTATCGCGCTTCGTTCGGATGCGCTCGTGCTTCATGATCGCCAGCCGGCGCGATTATGTCGAGTTGAGGTTATGTTTTTTTCTTACATGCTATAATGGTTGTTTTTTTATTTCATCTAACACAACTTGACTATATAACATGTAAAACTAGATTTTAGTATACAATAGAAATTTTAACATATTTAAATAAGTATCGGTTTCGGTTACGATTTCGGCCAAAACAGAGACTGAAGTCGAAGATTTGGTTTCAGTTTCGGCTGTAAGTCCTGTTTCGGTCGGACACTACTAAAAATCAACGAGTTTTTTCTTAAACTTTAACAGTCAAGAATTTAGCAAAAAAATAAACTAAAATTTTCTAAATAGTGTAATATTCATGACTTGATAGCCAAATTTATTTTGCACAAAGATATCTCGAAATCTAAAGAACAAGTTGATAATCAAATCAAGAAATAGGACACAAAACCTTTTAAAACCTCTGTATTAAAAGTATCAGCTCAAAAATCGACTAAATAGGCGTCCTTCAATTTATCAAAAAAGATAACGTCTTGGGACTGCTGTTTTCAAAAATTCCAAGCTACCAAAAGTTGTTAATAGACGCGGGATCGAGGATATGCTACTAAATTCACTAAGGCACTTTAATGGCGGCCACCTAGCAAACCTCTACTAACACAGCTGGCAGCAACCAAGCTGTTTTTTAAGACAGCTCACCCACTGACGGGGTACCACTTCCATCTGCCCTAACGTATCGGAGCAAATGGGTCGCTTTTCTCCTTATCCCAACACCTTGGGTTTAGCCACTAGCCCCTGGAGCTGCCGCTCCTCACTCACTCACTCTGACCCCTATGGTACCAGTTGTTGAGATTCTCGAGGCCCGTATAGTAAAATTCATAGACGGACCTGACCCCCCCTTCGGTACTCTTGTAGCACTCAGCACTATTAACCCCTGTCAATTAGCTAGACCCAGCACGGCGCCGCCAGAACGCCGTGACGGGCTTGCCCAGCCCCTACCTCGAGGAGATTGACATATGAGGGAGATTTTCCTTGACTGAGATCCTAAAATTTCATTCAACAGTTAGCCAAGACAATACGCAGATGTTTAGGAGCCTATAACTGAAGACAGTCTAAATCTTTTCCTTCTTAGCCCGGCTCCACACATTGGCCCTAACGTTGGTGCAAACGTCGGTTCAGGTTAGATAAGTAATTTTGTTAAAGATTTTTGACCAAGCTCAGTTAGTTCCAAGCAGAATCAGCTTCTTAATGGATGCAATTAAAATTTGCAGCGTTGGCACTAATGTGTAGAACCGGGGTAACGATTAGATGGCAAAATTCGAAAGACAAACAGATGCAACTGAAACTAATCAATTAGTCTCTGTTTTACGATTAAAAGCACCACTTTCCACTTCTTTGTTACGTCTCTGTAATAAAGAAAGGATAGAACAAAACACTCATTATTACAAGGCATTTTATGAACAAATTTTGAACGAAAACAGACGGTGCTAAAGTTTAGCAGTACTTATATACGAGTCGCCTCTGGTTATTATTTTTATGCAACAGAAAAACGTTTATATGTAAGTCATGCAAGAATCTGAGTTCATATATTTTCAACAAAATTAATCGAATAAACAGAGGCGGCTCGTGTATAAGCACTGCGGAACTGTTTCCGTTCAGAGTGTATCAATAACATCACTGTAATAATATTAGTCTATTCTTTCCTTCTCTTCCATATTTCTTTTCTCTTTTTGTTGGGCCTTTTTCTTTATTTCTCTCAACTATTTTATCTCCTGTCTTTCTTTATTTTTCTCTCCCCTCTATCTTTTTTCTTCTCTCTTTTTACCCTTCCTCTCATTCTTTCTAATCCGTCCTTTTCCATTCTTTCTCTCTTGTTTTTCTTTATTTTCTTCTACCTTCCTTTCTCTTCGGTCTTCTCTTTTCTTTTGCTCCGATCTTTCTTTTTCTCTATCTCTCTTATCTTTCCTACGCTCCTGTCTTTGTTTCTTTCTTTCTGATGACGTTCTTTGCATGTTTCTGCGTAAGAGCAAGACCCCCCACTAGTTCAACTCACGAGCCGCTACTGCTAGTAAGAGTTGTATAATTGAGTAAGAATACACAAATATTGTAATGAACGCTATTTGTTTTTAATTAACTTTATTAGGATAATTAATCGTTTCATTTCACCTGTACAATTTGTACAGATGAAGTAATTATTGATTTAATAATCAAGTAATTATGTGAAAATTCCCGGTAGTTTTTTTTTGTCGTCTACAGTTGTTGTTGTTATTGTTGTTATTGTTACTACAAAAGGAAGGAGGCAAGACTTTCATATTAAAAGCCTGTTTAACATCATTTCTCTTTTGTCCCCTCATTTGGATTAAAGTCAATCATACACACATACATACACAGAAACATGTGACTAGACAATGATAATATCAAGAATGAACTTGATCCTTATTGGCAACGACGACGATGAGAAGAACAAGGTGAAAGTTGAGAATTAAATTGTTTTTATTTATTTTATAATTAAATATCTAGGAAAAAATCGATGGTATTTTCTAATTTATCAATATGAAGAGAAGATTATTTTCCTTATTAATAGTTAGATTTACACAATAATTTCACAAAATATTTATTTATAATATTTTAATATTACTTTCAAGTATTTTAGGACGAATTCAAATTTGCCACCTGTTTCAACCAATAACAACAGGACTTACTTGACACGATTTCTATGTGTTGATCTAATTGGTTGTATGGTAGCGGGAAATGTAAATATTATTACTACTTAACATTATATTATTAACATTATTACTTGTTAAATTTGATTTTTAATAAAGTATTATTTAACATCACAAACAACAAATAAGTATCACAAGGTTGTTTTATTTAGACTGTTTTTTTTTTTGTTGAAACTTATTGAAAATAATCAATTTTTTACCAATATAAAGACCAAGGATGTGACATCCTTTCTATAATCATTTTTTTTATTGTAAAAATTATTTAGTTGAATATGATAGATTCCATGAAGAAAGAATACAACCCCAACAATAATACCTAATAATAATGATAAAAATCTTTTGTATTTGTCTTATTCAACAAATAGACTTCCGGTTTTGTGTCTTCATTTCCTATATAATTCCAACTCTGGTGAAAGGTGTATCTCTTTTTATTTTTACTGCCTACAGACATAAATGTGGAGAAGTGGAGAAATAATTTCAAATTTTCTTCTTCTTCTTCAAGTAAATACATCTGGAAATGTATTGTTTCATATAGACAAGAAGTGAAGGGTACCTGTATTTGTAACTTTTTTTCTCCGATTGATTGTTTGATAAAACACTGTCATACTTTTGATTAAGTAATCGTTTCACTTAACGATATTATTGATGATTGTACAACCTTGTAGAACTAGCCGAAATAGACAGAGAATTGAGAGAATCAATTACGAAATTATTCGTATGAAGTGTTAATTATTTCAAGATTTTCTTCTCGTCTTTTTGGGGGCAAAGGGACAAAGAATAGAAAAAAGAAATTTTACAGCCATTGGTCACTTTGTATATACACTTTTCACCTTTGAATTACGTAAATCGGTATGTTAAATTTAGCTTTAAATGGGAAAAATGACTCTCATCTATCATATTGACACTAAATTTTTTCCATTCCTTGTATTCGAAAATAATGGATTTCATTGTGATTTAAGTCTACTTAAGAATGGGGGAAAGACAATAGTTCTAGTTTTTACACAGTAGAAATAATCTTACATCATTCTAGTATAAAGAGATAGTTTCTTCTCTATTTTTTTTTTAGTTTAAATAATGATGTGATGCAACTGTAACACACACACACACACACACACACGGTTTATTCTAGTGGGAATTCAAAATTGTTCATAGATCTGTTCGTACAGCAAAAAAAACAGAGGCGTAACAAGGGATGGGAAAGAGGTATTTCAGCCTCCGCGACTGCCCAGTGCCGTCGCTAGCACTCAGCGAACCCAGTCACTACGTGAGGCGACACTTCACAGGGGCGGCAAAATTACGACTCATTTTCATCTAATATACCGAGTGATTCACCTAAACCGAAAAATTCTTATGGCAACTACTATTATTTGGCGAGTGATTCGAAAAATATTTCAACCATTTGGAGGGTGGTACCTGGAGAGCATTTTAGCAAAATTAGAACATCGTAGCTCATTTGGAAATTGGTCAAGAAACGCTCGTTTTGGACATGGTCGCGATTTTCAAAAACACGCAAAACGACTTAGAGTAAGTCGGGAATTCTCCTACTATTAGTTTTTTTTTGTTTTTTCCACTTTATTCTAGAAAAAATGTGAAACATTTCCAGCTGTTCCAGAATAAAATGAAGAAAAACGAAAAAAATCAACGTTGGGTGAATCCTCGAGTCGTTCTGTGTGTTTAGTTTGTTTTTGCAAATTGTGACATCTTCTGAAGCGAGCGTTTTTTGAGTAACTTCCAAATGAGCTATGTGGTTCAAATTTTGTGAAAATGTTCCTTAAGGACCCTTCTTTAAATCCTTGAAATATATTTCGATTCGCTCGCCAAATAATGGTAGTTGCTATGATAACTTTTCGTTGTAGGTGAATCACACGGTATAGTGTTAAATGTTTCTAGCTCTTATGGCCACTCCCATTATTTGTCAAGTGATTGGAAAAATATCTTAGCACAATTAGAACCTCGTAGCTCATTTGGAAATCGACTAAGAAACGATGGTTTTGGAGAATGTCTCGATTTCCAAAAACGAGCTAAACACGTAAAAGGGCTAAGAATGACTCGAAGACATTACCAATTTTTGTTCCATTTTTCTCCATTACATTCTAGGAAAAATACAAGACATTCCACCTGTTCTAGAATTAAGTGGAGAAAACAAAAGAGATCAATGTTGGGAGGATCCTCAAGTCATTCTAAGCCATCTTAAGTGTGCAGCAAGTCTTTGAAAATCGTGACATCGTTAGAATTTTTTGACCGATTTCTAGATGAGGTTCTAATAGGGGCAACATAGGAGCCTTCAGCTCTTCGCTGCCTTTAAAATGCCCTGGGCCAAAAACCAGAGCTTCAAATTGGAATCGATTCGAAAACTGAAAAGAACCAAAATTTTGGCCGGAACAAAATCCGGAGCTAAATCGAAAACAAAAATCGTTTTTTTTAGGGTTTAAGCATACCACTCAACAGAATCTTTTTCTTTTTCTTCCTTTTTATCTCCCCTTTCCTCCATGCCCAAGAAATGCATCAGCAATAGGTACTTCAGGGCACTTAAAAGGAACTTGAAAGTAAAGCACCCGAGGTCAAAACTTATAATTTCGATGTTTTTTTTGGTATGTAGGTAGTTTATTGTATTCTAAGGAATGCGTATCTTGTTGTTCGCGCTCATACTCAAGTTTAAGGGTGATATTTAGAATTAAAGTTGCCAATGAAAAATCAGTTAATATAGATTTGCTAGTGCTATCAACAGGTGTAAGAGACGTTTTCGTCCCTTGTTGGGAATTGAAATTATAGATGATTGTATGCCATTTTTTATTATTTTGCGATTTTCCATCCCTTAGTCAAACTTATTAACAAAAAAAATTCCTCTGCTAATAGAAAATTACAAAATAAAAATTGCTTGTTTGATGGGTTTTTTGTTTTAAAGTAGCCCTTAGGGATTGGACCTCTTATTGTTAGAGTAAAATTTAAAAACTGATTATTCGGAACTAAACCGAAAGCTGAAAAAAAATAACGATTCGAAGTCCTGCCAAAAACTTCAAACCAGGAGACTGACAAGAGGATCTAGAAATTCTGAGGCAATTGGTCTCAGAATTACTAGTCAAGCCATCAGACTCGATGCAGAGGAAACTTGACTTCGAGGCACCCTTCGAAGAGATCATAAATGACCGCCATGGGGTACATCGAACAATTAACACTTAGATCCACCGTGAGGTATACAGATATGCACCAGAGACTGTTTTCAAAGAAACCTCAGAGGTGTGCAAATACATTTTGACTCACAGCCAGGCAGTACTAAAGGCTCTAAAGGACTATAGCTTGAGTCTGGGAGTGTCGTCAAACCCTGAAACAACTAACAAGGTGTAACAAAATTACACTTTAGCAAGAATAGAATCTGAGGCTCCATTTGTAGGTCCGTAACTGCTCTGTGGGCTAACATAAGTCCACTGGGGTAAGGAAATCTGCAAATGGGAGATCAATAATAATATGCTCCACTGGAGACAGAGTACAGGAAGTACTCGCCTAAGAATGCTAAGAAGCTTTTCGAGGAACGAATTAAGACTCCTTACCGCGCTTCTGACAGAACATAGTCCAGTCAGATATCATTTCAAGAAACTGGGCATACATGACAGTGAGAGGTGCAGATTACGTCAATTGGAGAAGAAAAAATCCGAGCAAATACTGTGTAGATGCGAGGCGTTGGCGCGCACTAGACTCACTCACCTTGGCGGTACGATTATTTCATTCGCCAGGGGCGGAATAAGCCTCCCGGAAACATAGTTGACTTCGCAAAGAAGATACCGTCTTTGGGGTAGAGAGTTACGAACATCAGTTCTGAAAAACTTAAGAGTCAAACGACCCAAATATACTAACTCCAAATGATAAGATCAAGAATATTGGATTGCAAAATGGAGTTTCAATGTTTTTTTGAGAAATTTAAATTTTAAGACATTTTCATTCTAAGCCGTCAGTTTTTGTAGCAAAGTTAAGTTGACTCAGATAACCCAGTTGCAGAAACTGGTTTATCTTTAACTAAGCTCTACAAGTGCATTAACGTGAGAAAAACCCAGAATGTGGGGATAACATCGGTTAATCTCTGCATGTGGTCAATGGTATGTTACTTTTTCATGAATTTTTTGAAGATTTCTATTTTAGTTTTTTGCTTATTCGACCTACTTTATCCTCGAGTTTAAAAATGAATGTGAGAAAGAAGTTATAAAAAATGTTGACTCATACTCGAGAACGCCACCGTTCATTTGATCTATCAGTAAGACAGAATTTCGAAATTATAATTCTAAAATGCGTTTTTTTTTTGAAGTCCGGTTCTTGTTCCTCTACTTGAGCTCGCATTAGCAAGACCTTGTCTTAAATCAAGCTAATGGTAGGCTAACGCACATTTGGGTGGGGATCGATCCATTATTTGGCGAGCGATTCAAAAAATATTTCAAGGATTTGTAGGGGGTTTTTAGAGAACATTTTAGCAAAATTAGAACCTCGAAGGTCATTTGGAAATTAGTCAAAGAACTTTCGTTTCTTACGACGTCGCGGTTTTCAAAAACGAACGAAACACGCAAAACAACTTAAATTGACTCGATGATTGTCCCAACATTGTTTTTTTCTTCGTTTTTCTCCATTATATTCTGGAAGAGATGGGAATGTTTTGCATTTTTTCTAGAATGCAACGGAGAAAAACTAAAAAAATCAATAGTTAGAAGCTCCTCGAGTCATTCTAAGTTGTTTTGAGTTGTTAGTTCGTTTTTGAAAATCGTTCTGTCCAAAACGAGTGTTTTTGACCATCTTCCAAATGACCTACTAGGTTCTAATTTTGCTAAAATTAACATTGAATACATCTTTTTCGTTATTTCATCTTTTGTATATTGCTTTTTACGAAAACTGTAAGTTCAAAATCAATCAAAAAAATAATGGAACTAAATAAAACTTCATTAGATGTTATAACAAAAAATTAAATTAAATCTGTCGACACATTTTTGAGATAAAAAATAGGATATAGCAAAAATCATCTTTTTGGCGTTTTTTCACATTTTTGAAAAAGTAGCCGAAAGATTTTTTTTTAAAATTTGGTATAAATGAAGTTTAAGCTCTGGTAATTTTTTGAAAATTTTTGAATTTTTGTTTTTTTCTATCCAGTAGAATTTAACCTTATAAGGTTAAAGTTAGATTTATCAGTTTAAGTTTTTAGACGCTTACATCCTTAACCATCAATTTTTTATAGAGGATTTTGTGCTTAAGCGGAGGAAAGGACAAAAAATGCACAATTTCCGTCTCTGTTTTAAGATATTTTGGCCTTAGATCATCAGTTTTTAGTAAATTTTGTATATTTTTTTACAATAAAGGATTTAGTAGTTTTCAATCTATTTTTGAGTTTAATTCTCGAATTTGTTAACATTTAAAAAAATCGTTGTTCTAAATGATCGATTTCTTTAGAGTTTCGTAATAAATTGTAAAACGGTTATAATTAGGACACCTGTAATTGATTTTAGTACTTTTAATTTGGACCTTTAAACATCTGGCTCTTAAATTACAATTTTTTGGCGAATTTTCTTATGGAGGTGGGAGAAAGACTTACTCAATTTTTAACCGATTTTGTACCTCAATTGTCATACTTTTTACCCAAAATTAACTTACCATGCTACGGCACTGATTATAAATAATCTGCAATACAGTAAGGTGCCAGTTAAACTTTACAGAAGAAGAAGAAGTTGATTTAATGTGTCTGCTTCTTTCTTTGTGGCGTATAATTGTTGATTTCCGTACTCTCACTTGACCGAAACAGAGAGTGATGGATATGTGAGTCTTCTCACTAGCAGAATATTGTACTTTCATTGTTTTCATTCATTTGACTTTTGACCTTTTTCCTTCGTCTTCTTACATAGTTTTCCTCTTTAGAATTTCGAATAGCAATAATTTCACAATATTCCAAATTTAAATAGATTTTTATTATTGTAAAACCGAAAATTCTTAATTTTTGTGTTGAATTACAAAATCTCTTTTGTTATTCTCTTTTTTTTTAATATAATATCGATTTTTCTCACGTATACAATAGAAAATAGACAAAAAATAACAATAAAAACGTGAATCATCTATAAATTATCCAATTTAAATAACAACGGTATTTCACCTCGCAATTACTCATGCCTTTCTTATATAGGATCGTAGCTTTATTCGGCAGTTTGTCGGTAATGCAGAATTCTACTGCAAACAGTACACTGCATTTACAAATGTTAATAAATGATAAAAATAATTTATCACAATTTGAACAAACAACATGGATTTCTTGTTAGGGTATTCTAATTTAACCCTCTATTGGAACATGCGTCAACAAATGTCAAATATCGGTAATTTACGACAGTAGTCTGCATTACCGACAAACGGCAGAACAAAGATACGATCATGCATAAGAAAGGCATGACCGACTGAGAGGTGAAATACCGTTGCACATCCTGTAAACATATGCTTATTGTAAATTTGTGATTGTATAAAATACGGATAGATGGCGTCATTACTACAATTATTGTGGTAATTGATTGATATTCTCATTGATCTGTTCCATGATGAATGCTTTAAATAAATGTAAAGTCGATCTCATACGATAATACTCAACTCTATCAGCGGTCAATTTCACTGGAAACGTTTCACCAACATTATAACGAAATATCTCTAAATTATTTTGTTGTTTTAAATTGAATTTAATTAATGAGACATTTAATTGATTCATATTATCATCATTATAACTATCATTACTATCATCATTTATATTGTTTGTATTACCAACTAAATTATAAAGATTATCATAACATAAGATTGAATTCTTCTCGCGCCATGTATAGATTTTTGCTTCGTTTAAATATTTTAAATGAATTTGATGATTTTCGAAGATGATTTCAATTAAATCAGCACCATCTACAAACGAAATATTGAAATATAACTCTACATATAATATACAGGGTGTGTCTTGATAATAGGGCGAAAAAGTAAAAGTTCTGCCACTTGAAGTACCTCTAAAAACACTTTTTTGTTCTAGCAATCCCCGTTAAATGGGGTAGTTCACTCTACGTTCTTATTTTAAGTGGAACGATAATTTTTTATTGCACTCTTAAGCGGCAGTTACACGGTCGGACAAACCACGAACCACAGACCGTGTAACACAGCTGGCTTGCCTTGGTCCGTGGTTTGAGAGAACTGGTTCGGACTATCCACCGGTAAACTGTTGCGGAACAAAGGAGCGGTCTAGACTGGTTCGTGAAAGTTTGTGTTGGTCCGTAATGGTCTGGACTGGTTACTAATAATTAATTAATTACTAATAATGATCTCTGTCTGTTAAATTATTGCGAATAATTACGAATTTTACAAATTTGATCATAATTAAGCATTTTAAATGTTGATGCGATGAGCTTCTGTTTCCCCTCTCAATAATTTATCGACGAATTTGGAGAAAAATAGATGTTCGTCTTGCTTCCATTTCAAGAATTGAACTAAACTGTCTGTATAGGGACCTTGAAAGTTCCAACAATGTTGACGAACATACAGTTCACAGACCAACACGAACCACTACGGACCGTGTTGACACACTGGTTTGTCAAATGGCAGACCACAACGAAACACAGATCAGTTCCATGGTTTGGCAAACCACAAACCGTATAACTGCGGCTTTAGATTTTAAGGTTAATTCAAAGAAGACTTTGATAAAATTATATATGGCTTAGCGCCAACAGTTTTTCAGAAATTTTAACTTTTCATAAAATTTTAAAATTTTCAGAGTTTGTTTAAACAATTCATGTTTTAGAAGGATTCAAATTAGGAGTTCTAATAGCACAAGTAATGCACTTTCGATCAAATATTAAAGCATTTAATTATCTTTCAGCTTTTAGCTGAAATGAATTATTCTTTCAGGCAGTTTTCAAATTGTAACAAATTGCTTATTTTAAATTGTACAGCATATGTTTTTGCATTGTTGGATATAGGAAGAATGTGTTGTACATCTAGTCGCCTATGCCAAAATATCTCACCTATAATACAAGGTGTCGATTCTAAATATGGTCGATACTATAAAACTCCTATTAGTTGAGCAGAGATTTGAAAAATATTTTAATGATTTGTGGGAGGGTCCATGAAGACCATTTTAACAAAATTAGAACCCCGTAGCTCATTTGAAAGTTGATTAAAAACGTTTGTTTTGGACGACAAACAGAATATTTTCTTATCCACAACGCAATAAATTGTTTTCTGTGTAAAAATTATTGGTTCTTATTGAACTATCAAGAAATTTACAGGTAGACAGTAAGAATAATGTTTGAAAATCACTGGAGTAGACTGTTAAAACTATTCAATGCTTATTTATTTAACAAAGAACACATTTTGTAATACGTGATTGTAACAATAAACCATCGCCCACAAATGTTTATTTTCTGTTTTTGACATTAAAGGGGAGGAATGAAAATAAAAAACAAAAGAATAAGGGATTCAACGAGAACGAAAAGCGGCAACAATTAAAGACGACAATTTAAGACAATCCTAGAACATTTAAAATAGTTGTTTATGACGCTAATGCATGACGTCGCAATGGTACGCGATTGTTTATTCTTTTCTAATTAAATAACCAGCATTAGAGCATTTCTCATTATTATCCTTATTATATTACTTTTTTCTCTCGAACCTATGGGGTTCTCTGGATTTTACAATTTTCTCCGATTTCCTACAATTCATTGAAACTAATAGAAGCTGCCTACATTTATTTGTTTATAAGTATTGAATGACAAGGAGTTTTTCTTAAGTAAACAAATGCGATAACACAGGCACTAGTATCCATTAAGATAAAAATAGAACAACAGTTAAAGCGGCATACAACTAGTGCATTACGATTTTTACATGATCGATGCCCGAGAACAATGTTTCTCCATTTTTTTTCAGGCTACAGGGACCGAAAACAAAAAAAAACAATTTTACGAGGATCCTCGACTCAGTTCAAGTCATTTTACTTGTATAACTAACTGATGAAAGTTTCGACATTGCCGAAAAATGTCGTTTTTTGGCCAATTTGCAAATAGCTACCAAGTTCTAATTGTGCCAAAATGTTTTCTAGGGACCGCCTTAAGAATCCTTAGAGTATTATTATAATCGTCCGCCAAATAATAGGAGTTTCATACAAATTTGGTATATTTACAGCAGTAACAGGGTAATATCAAGGTCCACTTCGATTTAACCCTAAGCCCTAAAAATGCAATAGAAATTCACCCTCCTATTTAAAATAATCACATCACATAACAGGAGTTATTAGAAGAACATAAATATTTTCTAAAGGTAGTTCAAGTGTTAAAATGCAGCGCTTCGAACCGGAAGTAAACCGAAAAACCGAAAACCAGAAAAAACGAAATTCTGTCTGGAACAAAATCCGTAGCTGAACCGAAAACAAAAACCGTTTTTTTTTTCGATTCAAGCATACCATTTAACACGATCTTTTTCACTTTTCTCTTTCTATATCGTCTCTCTTCACTGCCCCGGAAATTAATCATTTAGAACTGAATCGAAAACCAAAAACCGAAAAAAAACCTCATTTTTGCAGAAACGAAATCCGGAACCGAATCGATAATATTTCTTTTAATTGAACTGGAACGAAAACTGGAACAAAAAAATAACGTTTTGAAGCCCTGGTAAAATTGCTGCAATCAAAATTTCATAACTAGAATTTCTTATCGTTCTAATGGCTCATCATCAGGACACATCCTGTATAAATATATTCTAGAATGTATACAGCACCGGGCATCAAAATAGGTATTTTTGAAAAAATCGGGCTCGCCTTTGTTCCACTTACATATAAATTAGAAAGAAATAGAGAAATAGATGGTCTAAAATTTAGTACAAATAACAGCACCTACCGCCCACCTGTAGTCTTTTGACCAAACAAAACTCTTGATTTTTTTACTTAAAGATAACCTGTTTCAGATTTTACAATGAACCAACAACATTTGTTTAGGATTTGTTACCTTTGTTATGATCACGTGAAAAATTCATCAACAAATGCATCAAACAAAGAAGAGACTACCCTCAAGAGACCGTTATTCGTATCTTTTTGGACTATAAAATATTGAAATGATGAAGTTGTAGCACAGGAGTAGAAGCGTAGAGGTGCAACGGTATCTTGAAAATAGTCCCTTCTTTGTCTGATGCATTTATAAGGAGATATTTTACGAGCAATCTGGTTGTTCGTGGTAAGTAAATTGTTTGATACAAAGTAGTTTGCTTAGTCGAGAGGTGGGTGGTAATAGACGCCAAAATTTTAAAATTTTTGACCAACTACTATGTCTCTATCCTTTTCTAACTCATCTGCAAATATCGTGGTGGAAAGCAAATAGTGAATCTTATAAGAAAAGTTGAGCTACTTATTTGTGGTTGGAGCACACAAAGAAAATTATCCATCGTAAAATCTGTAAATAGAAGCAGATAATTTACAACTTATACCAGAGGCGGAGAATATTTCTGTAAATTTAAACATGTTTTTATAATACGTAAATGTGTCCCTTAAATGATTTGATCAAATAGTTTAAAGTTATAAGATTTTAAAAAATGAAGCTAATAAAAATTCAGAGACATTGCATTGCATTACATTTACAATTTTCGAAGAATTTTAAACTTTCTTATTTTGGACGGGTGAAAACTACCTTCTTTTAAAGAAATGTTCCCCGCCTCTGGTATAAGTTGTAAATTATCTACTTCTATTCTATTCACAGATTTTATGGTGTCCCAACCACAAAGTAGCTTAACTTTTCTTATAAGATCCACTATTTGCTTTCCATAATATAAACTCTAACGCTAACATAACGTAAGATTTTATTTGACAGAAATGTCACTGTCAAAAGACTGCTTCTATATGATGACGCAAAAATTTGAAAGTTTTAAGTATTTTTTCAATACATAAACAAAATGTGCTCGAAAAGATTTTTTGCACATGCTGGACTAAAGTGAGTACTTTAGTCCCCCATTAGAGGGACTAAAGTATCACTTTTAATTCCTAGGGACATAATAATTATTATTTACCATATTATTGATGCAATCACTAGGGTGATTTTCCAAAAATATAGAAATGACAACTACTTGTCAAATTAATGAAGGTTCTTGTCAATCTCAAAAATTTTGAATTTCATCCGAAATATTTTCGAATGTGCAAAAATACCGTTTCTACTGGGTGTATTTTTTAAAGGTGGTCAATTCGAACGAAGCTTCTAGTAGTTGGTGGGCGATTTGAATAATGCTTT
>JAZBGW010000561.1:3545-14896 GCA_037464815.1 Mylabris variabilis | reverse complement strand
TATGAATTAATTCAAAATTTTGATAACAATTACAAACGATTTATACAGTAGTGGTAGGCTGTGGAATATTGATGGATTCAATCTAACCTAAAAATGTTTCCAAAAATCTGATAGATCTGATTTAAAAACTTCATTAAATTGATATTAATAATTATGGATTTAACATAATTAATTAACAGGTATGTATAATGATATTAATTACAAATTAATTATTAAGTAATTGTAGATTTAGGATTAAAAATCGAAAAATCATGTCGAGGGATTGTTGATTTTTTTAATTATTTTGATTCGTTTCGTTTTTTTTGTGGATAAGTTTTTTTTTAATATACAAATTATGGGCGGTTCGGTGAGTCAAGTATTCCAATCTGGTAGTGCTCTATTGTCGAATGGCCATGGCCATAAAGTCACAGATTCAACACGACAAAAAGTACAAACGATATTCGATGCATTACGTGCTAATCCGAAAATTGGTGTACAAAGACTGGAAGGATTACTCCAACAAATACCAAAAGTATTTAAAATTTGCTCTCTTTAAATTATTTTTTTGTAATTGTGTAAACATTGAAAATATTTTATAGAATGAGAATATATTGGTAGTACACGATGAAGCCGGTTATAATCTATTACAGAAATGTGTTGGTGCCAATAATGTTGAATTAGTACGTTGGTTATTAGCCAGACATTCCGCTGCGGATGTTAATCGGTTCCCTTGTAGTCTACCGCTTCATATAGCTTGCCTGAAAGGGTAAAAATTACGTTTTCAAAATAAATAAATAATCGTATTTTAATTAAAAAAAAACCGTTACAGACATGATGAGTGTGTGGAATTATTATTAAAACACGGTGCCAAAGTCGATGTTGAAGCTAGAATGTGTTGGCCTGGTGCACATAATAGTAATTGTGAAGAACGTGGGAAATATTGTAAAATCTATCCTATAAAAATTTATTATTGTATCATTAATTATAGAAATATTTATAGCTTCTGCTATACAACAAGAAGAGAATTGTATGGAACGTGATAGTCGAGATCGACCATCAAGTAAATTACAATCAGCAATTTATTATGCATTAGACGGTGATCAAGTCAATATATTAACAATGTTGGCACAAAGAAGTGAAGATCCATGGGTATATTATTATTATTATAATTTTCGATTAATTAATTGTTTTTTTTTTAATTAATAGAATGGTATATTTCGTGCAAGGAAACCGTTATTACATGCTGCTTGTGAACGTGGTGCTTGGCGTTGTACACAATTCTTAGTTACAGAACGTTCAGATGAAATCCATATTATTAAAGATGAATATTATCCGATACATTATGCTGTATTACATGATAGTAAATTTTTAGAACTTTTAATTAATGCCGGTGCTGATACAACTGTTCGAACATGTACACAACAAATGACACTACTTCATGTTGGTATGTTTCTCTATTATTTTTAAGTAAAATCAAAGAATACATAGTCCATAGAAGCTCATAAGTCTAATTTTAATGTATCACGAAAATATTAGTACCTACATTGAAAATCGGAGGGCGACACCTGTTTAATGTCGGTATTTAAGGTGATTAGCAATATCGAGTGTACTACTGTATTTATTCTCGCAGTTGGCTGTGTTTTTAGTTACGTATAGTATCGTAGCTTGGTTCGTCCATTTGAAAAGTACATATAACAAATGTCAAGCGTTACTATGTTACCAAAAGCACAGCCAACTGCGAGAATAAATACCGTGGTACACCCGGTAGAATTCAAATAACTGCCGGCGACAGTGTTGCCAGAGCGTTTTGAAATTTCCTAATAGATACTTTCACTAAAACATAACAAATCTGAATAATAAATAGTAATAGATTTCTTTGTCACTCATATTTTCAGTAAAAACGTAGTTTTTCTTGTGCCAGATCTACTTTTATATGCAAGCTCTAATTAACAAATATTTTTTACATCATACAATAAAAAATAAAAGTTATAATTTGATCAAATAAACGTGTCTTTAAGATTGAATAACTTTTACGAAAACTTATTGAAATTAAATAAAAATAAAACTTCTACTGTACCCATTTTTACAAACAAATTATTCAATCTCAATAATGCAAAGCTAATCCAGGTATATGTAGAAACTGTAAATTAAAAATAATCAAGTTTTCAAAAACTTCTGAAATTTATGTTTGTAATAAAAGCGTAATATGTGGCACAAGAAAAGCTACGTTTTCACTGAAAATATGAGTGACAAAGAAATCTATTACGAAATGTTAAAACGCTCTAGCAACACTATCGCCGACAGCTAGTTGAGTTCTATTGGTAATCACCTTCAAACCGTCATTGAACAAGTGTCGCCCTCCCATTTTCGCGGTAGGTACTAAGATTTTCGTGGTACACTAAAATTGGACTTATGAGCTTCTATGAACTATATATTCTTTAGTAAAATCAAATAATTGTTGGCTTTTTTAGTATTATTGGTCGCCCATAAATCAGCAGAAGATACAATTTCAACGATACGGTTATTATTAGATCATGGTTGTAAAGAATTGATAAATACACCAGATAGTTTAGGTAATACACCATTACATGCATTAATTGTACGTTATGCATTAGAGGAGGCACAATACGGTTATGATAAATGGAATAAATGGGATGTTTTACATTTAGTACGTTATTTAATACAATCTGGTGCTAGACAATCGATTAATCAAATGGGTAATTCAGCAGTGGCGTGTGTTTTAAGGCATGTACGCGATTGGGATGTTTGTTATGAATTACTCAATATGTTATTATATGAAGGAGGTTTGTTAATTTTAGTTAAATCAATAATTTAGAAAATTATATTATTATAAATTATAGGTGATCCTAATATGGTGGGTCGTGATGGTTCTGTACCTTTAATGGTATGTTTAGTACCATTAATTAATAAAGATCCGTTACATCATTTCACGCATAATATGAAGGTAATGTTTTGTAGACAAGGTGTTTTTTTAAAAAATGGTCAATTCGAACGAAACTAATAATACTTTAAGGATTTTTAGGAAGGTTCCCAGAGATCATTTGAGCAAAAGCAGAACCCCGTAGCTCGTTAGAAAAATGGGTGAAATCACTAACTTTCGAATATGCCTTTTACACCCGTCAAAAGTGTTAAAATACTCGAATACATTCGTAACATGTAGATTTTTGAAATTTGTCCTTTACGCCCCGAAAAAAATTAAAAAGTAACAAGCCGATATTGACCGTAAAACATTGAAACGCAAAAGTCGCTCACCTCTTTGTGTCGACCATTAATTGTTCTCTCCTATTAGTTTCTTATGAACGTCTATAAACCAGTGCTTCTCAAACCGTGGCACCGAAACCGATATTGGTCCACAGAAGAATTTTACACGCTCAAAATAAACATTTTCTCACCAAAAACCACAATAAATTGTTTGTTTTTTTTTGTAAAAATTATTGGTCCTTTACGGTCTAGCGTGACAGTAAGAATAACTGTTTTAATATCCCTGGAAAATTCTATTATAACGATTGAGTTTGTTTATTAAAAAAAAAAACATTTATAAATACGTGACTCCAATGTAAACAAATGTCTACACATAATTTATTATCTGCTTTTTTTAAAAATTAAAGGTGAGAAATGAAAAAAAGAATGACGAATTCAACTATGGATTTTTTCTAAAGAACGAAAATTGCTTCAATTAGTAGCATTGTAAACAGTATCAGGATAGCCCCGTTTAACCATACCGGAGCGCGTTGAAATTATTGAACTCTTTTTTACCTTATTATTATTATTCCAATCTATGTGGTTATCTGGATTTTATAATTTTCTCTGATTCCCTACCCTTCATTGAAACTAATAGAAATCGCCTACATTCATTTGTCTGTATTAGTATCCAATGTCAATTACTGTCCGGTCGTTTTATCGAGGCGAAAATTGACGCAGGTGGGCTTGTGTTAAGAAGGAATAGGAGGGTCTCTTTATTAGGCTTTAACAAATAAGAAACATTGAACCTTAAGTGCAAACTATAAGCAAAAAACAAATGAACTATCTAAAAAGTGTCAATATTGAAAGAAAGGTTCTTTATAGAAAAAGTATTCTATGAGGTATTCCAAAACAATTCTAGAGGGGGTCCTGTTGTTACAATTTTGCTAGTGCGACTTTCGCCTCGATAAAACGACCGGGCAGTATGTTTTTCTTAAATGAACAAATCGGATAACAGAAGTTCTCGGATCTTCGAATCATTTCAAGTCATTTTACGTGTATAGTTGAGTGATGCCGAAAATAAGTCGTTTTTTGACAGACTTCCAAACGAGCTACAGCGTTCTACTTTTGCTAAAATGATCTCTGGGGATCCCCCTAAAAACCCTTAAGTATTATTCAAATCGCCTTCCAACTATTAGGAATTTCGTTCGAATTGACCACTTTAAAAAAAAAACACCCTGTATAGAATTGTTGTTGATTTTAGGTGTGTTATTTGAATTGTATTCGGATATTGTTGAAAGAAGGCGCCAATCCAAATTGTAGTTATCGTGCAAATCTAACACCATTACACGTACTAGTTTTTACAGTATCTGAGAATATTACATTGAATTGTAATTTACAAAAAGAATTGAATTTTGAATTCATTAAGAATTTGTTAATATTATTATTAACACATGGTTTAGATCCAAATGTACGTGTTAGTAATCGTACCCAACATATATTACAATCATGTATGGATATGATACAGAATGTACGTGATTGTAAAGATATACATTATGTTTATGATTTAACATTAACATTAATACAATATGGTGCAAATCCTGATTTAAGTTTAAGTATGTCTGAAGCAATAAAGAATCATCCATTACATTTACAATCAATATGGAAGACACGTAATTATATTTTATATTATTATGTTATGTTAATATCACGTAAAGAGAATTTAATTATGGATCCCGAGATGAGTTTTTCGAAAATAATTATGTTATTCTATTATGTGATGCAACATCGACAATTATTTGAATGTTTAAAAATCTTACATACACAACAATTGAGTTTAGTACCTGGTAAAATGACAGAACCATTAACTTGTATTATAAGAGATTTGTATAAGAGACCAAGGAGTTTGAAACAAATCTGTCGTGTTAAAATACATAATTGTTTAGGTAGACGACCGGGTTTGTTTATTAATAAATTAAATCTACCTAATCAGCTTAAAGATTATCTGTTGAATTTTGAACCGTAGATTTTTACACACGCCAACAATTGGGCCGTTTATCAACTGAAATTTCACAATTACCACACAAAAACAACTTGTTAAAAATCCCAATTCCATTCCAATTTATTATTTATTTTAATATCAATAGTAGAAAGTAATAATAATAATAATAAAAAGAACATTGTTGAGGCGTGCTCGATTGTAGTTTTGATTTCTTCAATTGAAAAAAAAAGAACAAAACGTTTGTAATTGTGATTCTTGTTAAAATTTCTAAATTTTAGTAATTGTAAGAAAAACCAGTGGATGTACAATTTTAATAAGACAACTAATAATCGATAAGGATGATGATAAGAATAATGTAGAATACGACTTATGATATCTCAATACGCTTTTGAGCTGTGTTCGTGTTGAACAGGGTTTTGTGCAGATTTTCAAGACTTTCCAATTTTTATTATAACCATTATTAATTTTTAATCAAGTAATTTTTAATAATATATATATATATATATACTATAAGTGCCTCATTACGTTTTCCAATATTTTTGTAATTTATTTCGATTCTTGTAATCGGATTTTTCTGTCGATTATTTCCGTTTAAAGATCTGACAAAGTCCCTCAGCTCTAAAATAAATTTTAATAAAACATATATGCCAAATATTAAAGAATAATGGCTATATATGTGTGTATATTGATAAATTCTATTAGTATATTTTATGTTAATAAGATTATGTGATTCTATTGTTGAGAGGCATATATTGGTATCATATTTGGATAAAAATATTTAATAAAGAAGATGATATAAATATAAAATATATAAAAGAAATTAAACTTGTATATTATTAATAGTGAGTATCCCTCTAGTTTTCATTTTTTATTAAACCTTATTCAAATAGATTTTCAACACAAATTCTTCTCGAATATTCACAATAATTCAAAAACGATTCATCATTCATTTAACAATATTGGTAAATTAAAAACAAAATTGGTGACCGTTTTGAAAAATAAATAATTATAAACTTAAAATCTTAACTAGGGTACATTGTTTTCGTTCTGGATCAAACTTTGATTAATCGAAAATGAAGTTAACAAAACTTGCAACTATAATAAAATTTGAAAAAAATATCAATTCAATGAGATTTTTTATTTTTTGTAAATTTGTTGTGATTGTTTGTTATGTGTGTTCTACGATCTAAATTTGAATTATATACAAATAATTGAATTATTCAGTAGTTCTTTGCTTCATTCAAAAAAAAAAAAAAATAGAGCCTCCTAATAATTCGTCACAGTATTTGATTCTCACAGTTATCTTCAACTAATATTTACATAAACATGATTATTAATTAATGTCTTAAATTCTACAACTAGCAACTATTCTTAATGTTAAAAAAAACAACAACACGTAAACATACAAAAACAACAAAATAAAAACCTATGTTGTGGAATCAATTTAAATAAATAATAATGTTGAAATTATTTTTTTTATAGCAACTGTATTTAGAAAATCTATTGACTAGAACTTGCCTTGATCATTTTCTAATTTCTCTCTCATTAAATTGATATTATTTTCGTATCGCGATCATATCGTGATTTAATTATTAATTAAATTGACAAATTTGATGTAAAGACTTACAAGCTAGGAAAAATCTGGTAATCAGCACTTAATTATTAACATAACTGTAAACAAAAAAAAATACCATCAAAAATATGGCAAAACTCAATAACTTATAATCTAAACTCTCATAAACACTCAAACTCATACAAAAATGTTCATTATCCTACATAGAGACGTAATTAATTAGGAGGGAAAAAAGAAAAGAAAAAACACATTTTTTTGCGTTAGATAAGGCATTTTTGATGAGTTTTCATCGATTCAAATCGAACTAAAGTCGTAATTCTTTCTATTTTAATTAACGTGTAATTTTACATACAGTTGGCATCTTGAAATCATTAAATATTAACCAAAACAGCCTGAAAACTTGTCCATAAATTGCTTTTTTTTTAGAAAATAATAGTACTTTTCAGATTAACCATATAGTACTTTATAAATATATACAGACAATATTATCAATTCCAGTAATACAGATGATACATGTTGTTTTTTTTTAATACAATCAGCATATATATACACACAATATGATCGAAAATAATAATAATAATTATATAGTATAAAAAAGAAATGCCGGCAAGGAGGGCGGGCTATGTTCTAAGGCATCCTGCAGAATGAGAACTTTATTGTATAATGATGTATTATGTAATTCTTTGATTAATATAAATAATAGTTAACGACTGTTTAGTGGCTAGTTTTTTTTTTTAATTATTTGACACATTTGGTGTATGAATAGTGTGTGTCGTCTTTACGATAAATCTAAAAATTAGAAAAAGAAATTAATGATATAATAATTTTATAAAAATATAATACTTACAACTAGGAGTAGCTTCATTATAATTTTTATGTATTTGATCATATGTAAATTTCACAAAGGCATCATATTGTTCTGCTAATTTGCCTGCCAATACATTATCGTATTCTTCTCTAATTTCAGACTCAAGCTCCCTAACCATACGTTCACAGATAAGACCGACCTAAAAATTAAAAAAAAAATATTTAAAAAATCACACACGCTTCTATAAAATTATCATTGGTAAATAAAAATTAATTACCTGTTTAAATGTAAATAATGGTCTCTCTAAACGTGAAGGAGGTTCGTTATTTGCTGTATTACCACCACTCTCTGCATTATTTTCAGTACTGTATTGTAATTGTTTACGTCGGTGTAATCTTCGTAGTTCAGCTTTGATATTTTCTGCCATATATTCTAGAAAATAGAAAATTTATACAAATATAAAAACATATTCTAGATAAGTACTGATAAAGTCAATTTGCGGATGTTATTAAACAACAACAATCAAAAAAAAATAAAGACAATAATAACTAGAAATTTGATAAATAAAGTTTAATTAATCAATTTAAAGCTTATAATACAAGAGTAACTATAACGAGATGATTTCATTTACAAAACCACCCTACATAGTGTTTGTGTTCATTTCGAAATTTCATAAATGTGTATACAAAGGGAATTAAAAAAGGATTTCAAAGTGTTACAATACAGTGTGTTTTTCTTTTAAAAAGTGGTCAATTCTTACGAAACTCCTGTTAATTAGCGAGCGATTTGGAAAATATTTCAAGGATTCATAGGAGAGTGTCTATAGATCATTTTAGCAAAATCAGAACCTCGTAGCTCAGTTGGAAGTTAGTCAAAAAACGCTCGTTTCTGACAATGTCACAATTTATAAAAACGAACAAAGCACACAAAACGACTAAGAATGACTCGTAGACACTCCCGAGAGTGATTTTTTCGTTTTTTTTTTTCATTTTATTCTAGAACAGTTGTAAATCTTTCGCATTTTTTCTAGAATAAAATGGACAAAAACGAAATTAATCACTGTTGGGAGGGTCTATGAATCATTTTGTGTGCTTTGTCAGTTTTTGAAAATTGCGATATTGTCCAAAACGATCGTTTTTTTTACCAACTTCTAAATAAGCGATAAGGCTCTAGTTTTGCTAACATAGTCTCCAGGGCCGCCCCTACAAATCCTTGAAATATTTTTTGAATTGCACGCCGGCTAGTATGAGTTTCATAAGAATTGACCACGTTTAGAAAAAACCCTGTATAGTAGCGTACCAGGAAGCTTCTCTAATTACTTTTATGTTGAACTTCAATTCCCTGAAATTTTCAATTTGATTTCCCTATTTTATACCAATACCTAAAATCATTATTTTGGGATACAGACCTACACTTTTAAATTTTGTAAAACTGAATTAAAATCGTGGAAATTAGTCATTTTAAAAAGTAAACATATAATAGCAGACTTATCGTTTAGCTTGAAAACAAACTACAACGGTCAATATTAAAAAGAAAATTTTTAAGCGAATGTTTTAATAATGAATAAAAGAAGTTTATTTTGTATTTCTAATTTAAAAAGATTTCATTTTTCAACGGTTTTAGTTTTATTAGATATCTACCACATAAATCAAGGGATTATTGCATTGAAACGGAACTGAACTGAAAACCAGAAAAAAAAAAAATTTGGTCGGAACAAGATCTGGAGCTGAACCGAAAACAAAAGCCGGTTTTTTCGGTTAAAGCATACTACTTAACACGATCGTTTTCTGTTTTTTCTTTTTATTTCCTTTCCTCTCTGCTCCGGAAATTAATTATTTGGAAAACCAAAAAGCGAAAAAAACCGTTATTTTTGCAGGAATGACAATCGCAACAAAATAAAAAACGGTTCGAAGCCCTGCTTTCAATTTTTTAATAAAAATTTTAAATTTCTCATATTTTTTTCTAACATTTACAAATTAACTTTATTAAACAAGACAGTCAAGGGTATTTATTTCATAGGTAAGGATAGTGTACTTGACCTTAACATAAACTTTGAAATTTACAAAAATCATCGACAAAAGACAATTTTAGCATTATCATCATTATTATTATTAGTAGTAGTAATATGTGAAGACGATGGTCTATACTTTATATGGTACAACCATATTTTCTAACCGATTCGTAGACATACTGTGCAAAAAATATCACGCTTAAATTTCTGATTGATTTTGTTCCAAAAAATTTTCCGATTATTTTTTATAACGGATGTATTAAAATTAAACTTTACAAAGAAGAAAAAAACGAAGCACACACCGGTCATGTCTTATAGTGAACAATAAAACTGACAAATTGAATTTTATAGAACCCATGAGTTTGTTGGGCGTAAGTTTTTTTTATACTTAATTATTTGCCATAAACAAAAATCCCCCAGATCAAAATTTGTTTACTATAAATAATACAAATGAGTAGGTAAAGTTATTAATAATTTCGCCCATATACTTATATTTTGGAATGATTTTTAGTTTGCCATAATTTTGACTTGCACATATACACACACACACATTAGAATGAAAAATATTTTCTTTTGCCCTTTCTTAATTCATTAATGTTTACCTTAAATATTAATAAAATTAAAAATTGTTCACTTATAATATCATATGTATTTATATAAAATATTCATTTTTTATTTCATAAATATTTTTGACACCAACTGATTCACCAATAAATTAAAACAATTTTCTTTAGAAACGTTATTCAATAATACAAAATAACTTATTTAAAAATTTTAAGTAACAATGTTTTAAATTGTTATTAACAAAGACTTATTAAAATTTATATGCATATTTATTTAAATATTTATTACTATTATTTTAATAATGGTAATATAGTTTTTCTACGCGCATAACGACATATTTAAAATGTTACACAATATTAAAGCAAAAATAATGTTTTAATCTTTATTTAAAAAATGATCAATTTTAAGATGATTTTAACCGTTTTTAAACTGATAATCGCCGGGTTAAGAAGTCTTGAACCCCGCCTTCGAATACTTTATGAAAATCGATAAACTTATGGAAATTTTAAATAAATTCAAAAGAAGAAAAAAAAAGAGAATTAAAAAAGCAAAAGAAAACAACAACGACAAACAATTTAATATTCTTTTGAAATTCAATTATTGTTTTCCTTATGGAAAATTTAATTTAATTTCAATGATACTAATGTTAATACAGGTGGTGTTGTATTTATTGTTTTAAATATATACAGAACGGATCAGTTTAAAAGTATGTCCGTTGTTGTGTCACCCTGTATATTTTGAAACTGAAAAAAAACGTTGAATAACCTCAAAGTCAACTTTATTATAATTGAAAATTGAAAGCAATATAATCGATAAGAGAGTAATCTTTTGAAAATATATAATTTTTTGTAACAAATTTTCAGAATTTTATTACAAATAAATAATTGAATAAATCCACACATACAATCAAGTATCCTTACATAAATGTCATCAATCAGCTGATATGGGTGTATGGTAATGTTGACAAATCGTTACTGATAACAAGAGGGCGTTTTATTATAGTTGTTGTTTTTTATTATTATTTATTCTTCTGTTTCATTATAGATTTTTGAGTGATTTCTACGCTATTTCGTCTCGTCGTTAACTATGGACCTACTTGAGTATTACGTAGCGCTGTAGCTTGATTCGGCCGTTAGATTTTCATTGAAAAATACGCCAACAAATGTCAAATGTTGTAAAATATGAACCAAGCTACGACCCTACGTAACTACCA